>WNWK01000231.1:0-117500 GCA_009830355.1 Cherax destructor | reverse complement strand
CAAAATTTATGTGTAAAAGTTTAAATAAATATAATGAAACAAGCTCCCATTTATATAAAAAATTATAGCTATGAAAATACTTATTAAGTATATATATATATATATGAGTGATGGAGAGGTAGATTAATTTATACTAAAATTTTCAAATACTACTTCAAACGCAGGCAGTCAAAAAGTTGAACAAGTAATCATCAGAAAATCAGCCTGGTAACTGGCTGGTCTACGAGGGGAGAAAAGCCCTTGAAACTGATCACAGGTATATAGTAGAAATAAAGCCACTGGACATTCAACAATACAGAAAGATTCGGAAGTGACTCTCTAATTTATCAAAGGTTAATATATTGTACACGGTCCTTGATGTCATCCCGACACACAGTGACTGAACAGTGTACTGTTCTGGATGTTATCCATGGAGAAGAACGGAACCCGCAAAGGTCAAACAGCACCTATGGGATGAGATGAAATTAAGTTAAATCCATGGAAGTTGGGGGATGACTCCAACCCCTTTGATAGAGAGCCCATCCCCAGCATCAAGGCATATTCCTTAAAGAGTAAATCTGTTCCTTGAAGGCCGAAAAGAAGTGGACTGCGGCACTTCGCGTCCCATTTTAGATGGTACGTAATCGGACTACAAACACAGGCTAGACCATACGTCGCTTATCTTCAAGTTACCTGACAGCAAGGCTACGTCGAGATGAATGGCTATTACCATTGTTTAGATCTGGGCATAAGTCAGAAATAAGAAAGAGAGGGTGAGAGAGCGAGGGAGGATGGGAAAGAGGATATGAGAAACAAGGAAATGGGAAGGAAAGAAAGACGGTAGGAAATGAATATATATATATATATATATATATATATATATATATATATATATATATATATATATATATATATATATATATATATATATATATATACATATATGGGGTCCATATATATATATATATATATATATTGTGTGTGTGTGTGATTAGAAATCACAATAGGGACCAGCCAAAAGTGGCGCTCCTCAGGGGTGAGCGCTGAGCCCCTTGTTTGTAACATTTATATATAAGTTAGATAAAAGAACAAAAAAGGCAAAATACCTCCGCTCGCTGATGACATCATAACAGACCTACAATCAAATTTCGAAGACTAGACGGAGCTAGTAACAATGGCTTCTAGTTGGATCAAATTAAATTCTGAAAGGTTATGGGAAATAACTTATTTTGCAGTGAAGTTGAACATGACTGTAAGAAAGTGATGAGGTAAGCAAGCAACGTTATTCAGGTACAGGCACACATAAATACAGTTGCATAAATTAGCATATGTGTAGATTACCTAGAATAACCCCAAAAAATCTAAGTGACTTATTTCTCTTGGTTTCCTTGACCAAGCTAACGTAGTTAACTTATGGAATGGACAGTTGATAAAGTAGTGTTATTATTGCATTTATTTTGGGCAGGTTTAAAATGAGGTATAAACAGTAACTATAGGGGTAACATGAAAGGGTATGTTTATGAATGAACAGGAGCTGCCTACCATGAGCCAGTAGGCCTACTATATTAATGATGCCCTGCATATATTTTTGATGATTCTGATAATTCGTAGAGAAATAATAACAATTGTGGACCAACTGATGATTTTAAAAAAAATAAACAATCTTTGATTCAAAACTGAGTTATGTGATTAGAGACGAGAGTAAAACTAAATAATTAAATGATAGAATGAGAGAGAGAGAAAGAGAGAGAGTACTCACCTATACGTGAGTACACACACAATGTGTGTGTGTATATAGTTGTGTGTGTAAATACACAGGAAGAGATGGTAATGTGTGGTTACTGCCACCAACCTCCCATTCCCCGTGAACACCTTCACCACCTCGGTGTCCCTCTCGTAAATAATTGTCGAATTACATTCCTTAACTTGCTACGCGCGTCGCTCCCCTCCCTCTGGCAAGTTATGGCTGCAAAACACACTAGTTAAGTGTTGTATTACCCTCACCAACCTTCTGTTTTCAATCGCCAATTATCATCACATTATTGCTGTTACTCCTTCCACAGGAAGGCATAAATAAGGAGGAACAAGTATGTTAAATCGAGGCAAAAGCTTACTATCTTCAACACGGAATAAATTTGAAAAGGTCTGTCGATTGCCTTGAAAATTATGTTGTAGCTACTATCACTATAGTTACAGCTCAGCCTAAACAATGGGAAGTATACATACAGTGGGAAATATACATGGGATGCAGTGCCATTTCCTGAGGTTATGTTTAAGTTAATGTTTCCTGTGGCCATATATGAGCTCTCGTTTATTGTGTATATGTTTGTGCTACTGTTTCTAGTGCTTATATGTATACTATCTTTTATTGCAGCCATATTTGAGTTTCTTTTAATTGCCATGTGTGTGCTACTGCTTCTTCTAGTTATATTTGTGCTGTCACTCGTACATTTTTAAACATACAACTGTGTAGATCTCTTCCATCTTCCCCTTTCCCAAATCTGTCAGATGCGACACTTTTCAATTATTGAAATGAAAAGGTACATTTACTACTCTGCAAGCTTAGCTCATACGAGTTTAGCTATTCAAGTTAATATTACAACAATAATAATAATTATTATTATTACTGTTATTATTTATTATATAACAATAATGATAATAAAAGTATTACTAATAATTATTATTATTATTATTAAACAATGATAATAATAATTCGTTACTGCTTGCATATACTTTGTCACAGCAAACTGTTTTTTTAAAGCCTTTTCACTCGAAAAATAAATGGCAGTGCAGAAAGCCAAACAAGACAGGCAGACAGACAATTTCCCTTCCTCTTTCGCTGTCTTATCTAACATCTAATGCAATATATTTCTGTGCGGTCAGGAGGAAGGCTGGGAGGTGTGGCCACTCTCAGGCAGTATGATGCGTGTCACGGCCAACTGGTAATTCGAGAATCCTTGCTGTTAAGGGAAGCGAGAAAGAGGAGACGTTGACAACGGCAAAGGGGAAAGGGGAAGGTCAAAGGGAGGAGGTACGAGGTTACATGGACTAAGAGGACAGGGGGCAGGAAGGAGTACTAGTGGTGGAGAGGAAATACGAGTTAGGAAGGTTTATAACACTGGGTTGTAAGTTTCTGGGATGTCCGGCTTGATGCTGTGATCATTTTTCTTCATAGGAAGAAGCGTTAAACCAGTCTGGGTTAGAGAGCGCCTAGGGGAATGGGAGGCAATCCGACTTCATTCAAGGAAAGGGGAGAATAGCGCCAAATCGTTGGATCAAGAACCCATGTTCATGTAGGTTTGCCAGGACAGGTCCTGGCCCAGGTCTTCCAACATCAAGAACCCCTCAGCGGCATCAGGGAACGGGTCACCATCTGGAAAAGACCCGGACCGGGACATGTACCGGTGAATCACTCAAGTTCAAGGCATCAGGGAACCTCCCGTGAGAGGATGGATGCTGGGATGATCGAGCGAGAGAGGTGGAACACAGCCCGCTGTGCTGCACTCACGCTTGGTATTGAAATCTCCTGAAGCAATGAGGGAAAATAGTTTCTGTTTTTTTTCTGATCGATGACAAAGAGGGAATTTTTTTTTTTATTTCTCTTACTTAATGATTTTCTTTTTAATGAGAAGGAAAACTTTTCTTCTTTTCAATTTTTTTTTTGTGGGAAGCGGAAAATAGATTTATAATAAATAATGGGCACCACTAAACTCTGAGGTCTGTTCAGTGCCTTGGAAATTGGAAATACACATGTTTGATTAGAGGAAGGACAGGGTAGTTCCAAATCCTTAGATCAAGAGCTCTTCACACAGTGTGGGCTGTATTTTATAAGGCTTACCTGACCCAGCGACGTGGATCTTCTTCATCCAGGGGTAGATGACTGGCTGACCGTTGGCATCCAGCTCCGTGACCGCCTCTTCGGGGGAGCCTTCCACGCCCCCAGCACCCATATGCTGCGCCATCTGCGCCCCCATGCTGCCTCCCCCACCCGCACTACCCGCAGAGGGATCTGGCGATGCCACTGGGGAACGTGGGGGCACTTGGTGCTGCTGCAGTGGGCTGTGGCAGGGGGCAAGCTGTGGGCTGATGTGGGCGGCCATGGGTTGATGCTGGGGCATGACACACGCCTGCTGGTAGTACCCTGCATGGTTGTATTGCATAGCCTCGCGGCCATACTGCATGCTGGCCTGGTGCATGCCATGGTAGGAGTAGTGCTGGGCAGGGTTGTAGTAGTCACTCTGAGGTGGGATGTAAGAGTTCTGGCTGTACTCCTCCGGCGGTGGGAATTTGGGGTCCACGTACGGGCCAGAGTTCATCAAAAAGGAACTCATCGTCATTAATTTTTGGTGATTTGGAGCCAAATAATATTACTTGAGAGTAGTGCCTGGACTGTTGGTTTTGACTCCTCCTAGCACTGATAATTAGCATAGCACGTGATCTGCGAGCACCAATACCAGGGTTCCGGGTGACCCGCGCTGGCTACGTCACCATGATTAATGAATGGAGAGAACGAACCACCAGGGCTGGTCGGGCTGTGCGCGCATCCCGACCCGACCACCCGACCGATCGCCACAAGTCTCCGATAAGCACTGAGGCCCGGGGGTGGAGTTCTCCTGACGACGGGGCAGCAGCGGCTGCAGGAGCCGAGGGGCGGGCACCTGGGCAGGGCAAATGGGCAGTACCACCTGCCCTTACAACCTACTCTCACTAGGCTCACTCACTGCACTGATCGATGGCCTTCTGTTCACGTGTGCTTCGTCCAACAGCCAGACGATGATTGGCGTTGATTTACTGCCGGCCGGGGCCCATGTGTGTTTGTGACCTGCGCACTGCCACTGCGCACCTCCAGGCAAGGGTTAACATGCCCCCTCCCCCCTCCTCTTCTTACTTAAGACGACTGTGTGTGTGCGCGGCCGATGATTGGCCCCCCACCCCTCTCTTGGATCCGCCACTCAAGTGGGTTCACTTGGTCTGCCTGCAGCCGCTATTGGCCACACTTGGTCTTCTGTTAACGACGGGAACACTTGGACCAATTTGGCCTGACGTGTCTGTCGCCGAGGTCCGACGGTGACTGCTGGCGTCTTGTGTTCCGGTCCGTCGCCGTGGTAGGCGGCCGCTACCTCCGTTGCAGCCGCTGCAGGATCACCAGACAAGGCTTTCCCGTGAATGTTATGGTGGATATGTCACGGCCCTCCCGTCCGGCCGCCCGGCTCACACCGATACAATTAGCGAAGTGACAGAGGGCGGGGAAGAACGCGCGAGCCGTGGAGGCGACAGAACGAGAGGAGGGGCTCCGGTACCTCACCTGTAGCCTCCGCCTCTCTCTCCCGGCCCGCGGAACTCCCATGAGACCCGCTAGTGAGAAAAATGAACCAATTGTATCGGCGAGTGCTCCTTCACATACGTTCATCACATACCCGAGTGTCGACCAGTTGTCCCACACAGTGTTTGTGCTCAGCTATCACCTCCCACCCTCCGTATGTGCGTGCGTAGGTGTGCCCAAGATTGTAATGAAGGAAATTATATGTGGCTTATCTACAGCGCGTGAGAAGGAATATTCATAGCAGCTTTTAGTGAACCTTTTGTCATAATACATTTGTACGGTGGCTGATTGATATAATGATAAGGTAAATAACAGCTCTGGGGAATGGAGGACGTGCTAATATGTTTTTATGGCCTGCCTTATAAACATAAATTGTTTTAAAAGAGTTCAGAGATATTTTATCTCTTAATTGCATAATGTTATATTCAAAGCCGTGTATTAAAGACGTTTATTTTACAACCCTCTTAAGTGTTTATCACACTGTTTAACAAATTACTACGTGCAAATGAATTTATAAGTACTGTTAAAGTATTTATCACATTAATTATCACATTGTTATACACAAATGAATTTATTAGCTCAGCAAAAATTATCAGTACCGAAGCCAGGCCTTAAGTTACATTACAACAAAATTGTCCAAGGCATTCCTGTATAAAAATAAAATAAAAAGAATATTTCAAGTCCTTCAGAAAATGTGCAAAGAGCCAAAAAAAAAAAAAAGTCAGAGGGAGAATGTCATATAAATGCTATTTCTAAAGTCTGTCATTACAGTGGCCATTTTCCCATGTACACAAAAATAAAACACTCCATACCGTTTCTCAGGCTGTTACTCAATGTAAAAATTGTCGCACAAACTTTGCATAATACCTGGTTTTGCCTCATTTTGCATAATGCGTGTTTTTTGTAAATTGTTGTTGTAGCCTTGGAGAGTGTGTGGGAGAGTCCGAATGGGTAGGACCGGATACAGGGTGGACTCATGTGGGCAGCGGTGGCAGTGCCGGATACAGGGGAAGTTCAGATGTACAGTATTGGCAATGCAGGATACAGGGCTGATAGGGTGCGGTGGCATGGCTGGATACAACAGTAGCAGGGCCGGGTGTATGAATGGTTCGGAAAGCTATAGGTAGAGGACCTGGTATAAATAATTAGGATAGCTAGCGGTGGCATGGTCGGACAGGGATACTTCGGATAGCTAGTGGTGACAGGGCCGGATGCAAGAAGAGTTCATATAGCTAGCGATGGCATGGCCGGATACAGGAATGACCAGGACACAGTCGCCTCAGAGTTTTAAGTTACCACAAATGATGATGTAGGCCCATCGGAAGTAGCCTGGTTCTTCCTACCTAGTAATTAGTTCTAATTTGTACCTGAAAGCCACTCATACACATACACACCTTTATCTCTCATTATACCTGGCCCGTCCCTGTTCTCTCCTCCACTTCTTCCCATCACTTAAAAACTAATAAGAAACTTGAAAACATCGTTCCTCGCCTCTTCTAGTATATCATACCTGTGTAGCAACTTTTTACACCCCTGAATGGAATAAACTTCTAAGTGGCAGAATAAAAACAAGCCGTTTGTATTCTGCCAGTTATTTTAAAAATGGGTTAGACAAATGCATGAATAGAAACGAGTAGGCGTGAAAAAGATTTACACAGAATAGGCCAGTAGGCCTACTGCAGTAGTCATAAGAAAATAAGAGTGTAGGTTTACTGCTGTAGGCCTTCTGGCCCGTGATAGGCACTTCTCAAATCCAACCCTTCTCGTTCATTCTTACGTTTAACCTGTTTTTGAGGCTACTCAAGGTGTTAGCTATAATGACTATACTTGGTAAATTGTTCTACCAATTTATAAGCCTATTGCTAAATCAATATTTTCCCGTCTTCGTTCCATATCTAAATTTACCCAAATTAAACCCATAGCTCCGAGGTCTTTCTTGGATAGATATTTTTACCAGCCTATTTATATCATCTTTGTTTAAATCTCACTTCTACTTGCAGACTTCAATTATATCTCCCCCTCCTTCGTCTTTCAAGAGCGTTTAGGTTCAGGACTCTCAGTCTATCTTCAAATGAACGATGCCTTATACAATGGATTTAATTTGTCATCCTCCTCTCTATGTCTCATATGCATTTATATAAATTATGTAGTACGAGGACCAGAGGTGAGCTGAATAATTTAACGGAGACCTTACCGCAAAGAGCTTTCGAATAACATTTGGACTCCAGTTACTTATATTTCTTGATATAAATAAAAACCAGGTAGTTTATTAGCTATAGATTAGAAGAACACAAATCATTATTTTGAAACTTTATTCAGACTATGGTTCACCTGCACAAGCATTTTAAAGCCTAATAAAGAAAAAACACTATTTTTTTGTGTCTTTTTATATAGTCTGTTAGCTTTATTAAGCATCCTTAGACGCTGCTGTCTTAGCTTTAGATTTCTGCTGATGATGACCTGAGAGATCATAATCCCAAAACGGGTAGGGTTCGAACCCATGGCAGGCGAGACTTAGAATTTACTGGCCAGTCTTTTTTTTCACATTCTGTATGATCTCGCTCTGAATCAACCAATTTATAAATGTGAGGGTTATTTTAATTCCTAATGATTAAGACCTCGCACGTTTCCACATTGAACTGTATAAGCCACTTTCCGGACAACGACATTAGCTCTTCCAGATTTCCCAGAAGTTTATTGGTATTCTCCCATTGTATTATTCGGTGTTTTATGAGGCATTAGCTGATTTATTCATGTTGTTTTTTATACTCTCGTCAAGGTCATTATCGTAAATTACTAGCAGCAAGAGCCCAAAAATTATCCTTGTGGAATGCCTTTTGGGATCAGTCTCATTCTGATTTTATCCCACTAACACAAACTCTTTGCTTTCTACTAGTCAACTGTGCCTCGATCCATGAGATGTTTTCCGCCAATACCATGTGCTGCCACTTTCTGTAAAAGTTACGTGAGTGATTCTATAAAAATACTTTATGGAAATTAAAATAAGTAACATTGTTTTCTTTATCATGATCCACTGCCTCAAACAATTTACTGAAGGTCAGTAAACTGGTAAGGCAAGATTGACCCCGTATTGAATTATTAAATTATCTTCATTAAGGTGGCTTTTGATTATATAGGCTATTATTTATTCTAATAATTTACCTACTATTAAGGTCTGGCTTCTTGGGTGGTAATTTGATATTATAAACTTCTTATTTCTTGATTTGAAGACTGGAATTACATTAGCCATCTTCCAGAAAAAAAATCTTCACTTTCTCTGTACAAGAATGATTGGCTGAAAGACCATTAGATCTACTACAGTGCTCCTTCATTATTATACTACTATATTCATGGGAAGCTCTAAATACATAAGGGTCATACAGTGTCTGGGAGATCATGAGGACTGATCCGAGAAAGAGAAGCATAACGCCGATTCCTTGACTCAAAAACCTTTCAGTAGCATCAAGAACTCAGGTGAAGCATACTTGGGAATCATTAATGCTGAAACGTTTCACCTGTGCAACGGACTTGATTACTCAATTACAGAAGTAGCTTTTATGCTGGAGACAGTGGAAGAAATGAAGAGAAGAAATTTTAAGGTGTTCAATCTCTCATTTATGATAGAAAGTGTTAAGTTCCTTAGCCATGATGAAGATAGTGCTTCTCTATGCTAATTGGAAAAACATCTCTAAACTCCTACACCGATGTGCTAAATCTCTGCCCGCCGACACCTCCCTTGTATCCATCTTCCACGTAACTCAGAAAAGGCAGTGTATGCTCTCCACTTCCTTGACAATAATAAAAATAAAAGAGGCAGCCACTTGAAATCACGGTGGAGATATGGAGTCTTTACTCTTGATTATTATTGATACTCTATACTCACCTTCATTTATTTTACAATCATGAAGATGGATTGTTTAGGTGTGTGCATCAACACATATGCTTTATATTTTTATTTTAATGGAGTTCTGTCGATCTCTCATTGGCTTTATTTTACGATAGATTTCTCTCATGTAAAAATTATTTTGTAAAATAGCTCTTCATAACTGTATGTGGAATTATTTTATGATGGATCTATCTCGCGTTGGGGTTTTGTATCACATGGAATTATTTTTATGACAGATGTATCTCGCGTGGAATTATTTCACGATGATTTTTATCTCTGCTCTTAGTCTGTTTACAGTGTTTATTTTTCATGTAAAGTTATTTTACGACTGTTCTCGCTCTCGCTGGGATTGTTCTGAGGATATTGTTTTTTTTTTTTTTTCCATTTTTCTAATTAAATGCATCTAGAAAAACATCGTATTTTTGCCATTCCATACTGAAAAATATCATGTAACTTCAACATACAATAAAACAAAAAAATGGATATAATTAGTAATTCTTTCTATAAAGAAATAAACAAAATGGCCACTGATGAAAAAAAAAGGTGCTTTAAACTCATCTTGGGTTTGAGAAAATGTCGTACTCGTTGAGAAATTACTGTCTCTACAGAACGTGTTCCTTCTTTAGTGCTCTTAAAGCAGCAGCGAGTAGTAGGAGGAGGAGGAGGAGGGGAAGAATGTATCAAGGAATTACCTTGATGACTCGTTACAGCAAGTGGGCAATTTATTTCGTGGCTGGGTCGATAGAAGAGTCTCGGAGGTACAGGGATTACCTTCCGCTTAGTTGATTACTTTTCATCAGCACCCACTTAGTTCCTCTGTTACCTCTAGAATGTTTTTATTTTAGCTGTAGGTTAAATTCTGTTTCTTTAGTAGTAATATATTTAATATGTGTTTTTTTTTTTGCATTGAGAAAAGCGCGAATTATATTTTGGTTTATTTTTATTATTAGACAGTGTGTCACATACGAAAAACTCTCCCCTTCCATGGGAATTTAATTTCATATTTCAGATCTGAGACTTTCTCTGGCATTGTAATTAAGATTACTTTAAAATTCAATAAGGTACGATCAAGATTTTCATTGAGCCATTTTTACATTTAGTCAGATTTTATCGCTAATTTGTTCCGTTCGTCTTAAGATGATATTTCCAAGTGTATTCCGCCAATTTTTATTAAATGAGTTTTTTTTTATTACATTTTAGTGCAGCTTTACATGGGTTTTTTTCTGTCTTATATTAAATGTGTTTAATATTCCATACTGGTTACTTTCGGTGGTATTTACTTTTATTTTTTTATTGAAATGTTTTCTTGTAATTTAGCCTCATTGATATATATCCTTTTTTTTCATATTTTCTCGAAAAGTCATATTTTTATTATGGTGTAAAATTTATTTTGTTAATATATTTTCCATATACTATTTTATGTTTAAGAATTTAATGATATTTTTTTCTGAAAACCTATTTAGATTTGTTCTAACATTCACATACAAATGAATGGGATCTCTAGGTTGACTGGTTTGTTAATTGGGTTTAAAGACTATCGACCACACGAAGGTAATTAAGGCTGCACTATCACCTGTTCACCATCCATCAAAAGTACTTTAAATCCAAAAATAGGGATCTTAAATGTATGTATAAATATGTATTATCGGTATTATTTCACTAAACAAACGTAATTTTGTTGATAATTTTAATATAAGTTTGAATGCAGTTAAGGTTTCCTTTGTAATATATTTCATTGATTAAATGATTGAATCGGAATTTTTAAAACTTTTATTGAACATCCTTTTTTTCCAATACATATATATATATATATATATATATATATATATATATATATATATATATATATATATATATATATATATATATATATATATATATCGTGCTGATTAGGTAAAACTTGCGATTTTGGCTTAAATAGCAACGCTCTTCTTGCCATATAAGACAAGCGAAAATTTGTGTATGCAATAATTTCGCGAAAATCATTCTGAACCTAACGAAAAAAATATATTTCATTGTGTTTTGTTTATTATTAAATTATTGTAAACGTATCTAAAATATATTTACTTGGGTTAGGCTAAATTAAATTGCGCTTGTTATAATAAGGTTAGGTAAGTTTCCTAAGTTTCTTTTGGTACAAAATTATAATTTTTTTTCATTAACATAAATTAAAAAAAATATATCTTTAAACGTATAAGAGAAAATTTTAGAAAGGACTTAATTTTAAATGAGTTCTTGCTAATTGACCAGTTTTGCCTAATCAGCACGACATATATATATATATATATATATATATATATATATATATATATATATATATATATATATATATATATATTTCTCTTTAATATCATAATATAGTTTCCTACATGAGCTAGCTTCTGGTATAGTAATTAAAATTCAAGAGACGAAACACTTTTAAGGATGAGGATGTCCAGGAAAGACAGTGTACCGTTTTCCATCCATTTCGTGAACATCCCCATTGTTAAGAATTATACG
Source organism: Cherax destructor (assembly GCA_009830355.1). Lineage (NCBI taxonomy): Eukaryota > Metazoa > Arthropoda > Malacostraca > Decapoda > Parastacidae > Cherax > Cherax destructor. The sequence goes on along the minus strand of WNWK01000231.1, from coordinate 105,813 downwards.
TCTTTGGAATTTACAGTAGTATATAGGAAGCCAACTCATGCAAGTAACAATCTTCGTTATCATAGCATCATTGCCACATAAATTAATGAAAAAATGTGGCCTGATAGTTATTTAATTTACGATTGTAACAGTCTTCGTTAGTACAGTATTTATGTATGTTAGTGAAAAATAATTTGTAATAACAATTTATTTCCTCTAAATGCTGTATAAAACTTTTGATGATGACAAACAACAGTGACGAGAATTATGGATGTGATATTTATAATAATAATTTCACTGATAATCCATTAGAAGCTGTCTATAATGATGGTAATTATTTCATCATATCAGCAAATTCTGGAGAGTGATGTAGTGGAGGCAGGATCCATACATAGCTTTAAGAAGAGATACGATAAAGCTCATGGAGCAGTGAAGAGGCGGGGCCCAGAGCTGTGACTGCAACCCCACACACACACGGAGACAGGAGCTGTGAATCTACTCCTGCAACCACATGTAACTGAGTACACACATACACCCATATATACACACATTTTTCCCTGTATGGTTCTGGAGCTGAAGAAGAAATGTGAAAATAAGGTAAGGAAGCTGAACCTCAGATCTTAAGATACTCAGATGATCACCTAGATAATAAAGCAACACAAGAACTAAAACCGACTGCATAGATGGAAGTCAACATTTTTACAGCATAAGGTCAGGTTAGGTAAGGTTAATCAGGAAACAGGGAAAGCGTTTAGTGATGCGGGCCTTAGTCAGATGATGACCCCACCGTTGGAGCTTCTGGTCATCTGACCGAGGCCTTCCGCTGGCTTACCGGTCCACCCCTTTAAAAATTATGGTCATAGTTATCATCATTTAGTGAGATTTACAGCATAAGGGTTGAGAATAAAAGCGATGGAGTCAAAATTTTAAACGCAAAGACGCAAGTTGTAGAGCGAACTATACTTTTGACATAGTGTCGCTGTGTGTAGAACTATATCAAGTCATGACTCTGTGAAGTTCAACATACAGCGAAACGTTGCCATAATAAAAGGTTCTTTTGCAACTTGTGTCTTCATACTGTCTCAGTGACCGAGATAGGAAACATGAAATGGACGAGGACATTGGTACGACGATCAACTTGAGATTCCATGGGCGAAGACAGGAGCTTGAGCTTTACTCACGTAAAAACAAAAGAAAATGGAAAGTAAAGCCAAAGAAAAGTGTGATGGTCCAGTAATAAAGAAAACTCTATTGTTTTTGTGGTTCCAGGGAGCTTGTCATAAGTGTCCTGCGTCAGTGTGTCGGACTGCCGGCGGACAGCGCTCGCTACAGTAATTAATTACGTCGCTGTCTCTGTTGGGATTGATATTACGTTCTGATATTTCTCTCATATAACGCAATATTTCTTTTGGAACATAATGGTTTATATATATATATATATATATATATATATATATATATATATATATATATATATATATATATATATATATATATATATATATATATATTATATATATATATATTTATCGTGCCTAATAAGCAATACCGATGAGTTAGGCCTAAAAGGTAAGGTTGTTTACTGCCGAATAAGCAGGATAAAAAAAATTATACCATAAATCTGCGAAAATCAATCTGAGCATAACTATAATAATACACTTCATTTATTTTAATAATAAATAAATATAAACTGATCTATAATATTTTTAGTAGAACATGGCTAGAAATAATTACCTTAGGATAAGTTAGGTTAGGTGAAGTTTCTAAGTTAGGCTTGGTTTAAAAATATTTTTTTTACCTCATTGTCAATAAAAAAAAAAGTATCTATCCGTCTGTAAAAATTGTTTTGAGAAAAGGCCTATTTTTAAGGAAAGTTCGGTCTATATATAAATATATATGTGTGTGTATCTATATACTATATGCTTTAGCATAGTGGGTTGTGAAAATGTGGAACTAAGGCCTGATTTTAGGAATGGGAGGGTAGCTCCAGTCCCTTAAATCAAAACCCTACACCAAAACCTGCGGACTCTATAAAAAATTTCCTTCTGTCTAGTATCACCATTTCAAGGATATTTAACAATATTGTTGCATAATACTTTACAAGCATCTTAATGAAACATTTATTAAAGCAAGGCTGTCAATGTCTGCAAGGAATTATGAATTTTTCCATATACCTAACTATTGTCGGTATTGCAACCAGTAATTAGATACAATGTTATTGTCATTAATATGGGCCTACAGATTTTGTCATTTATCGGTGTTTTCTTAAGAGAAATATGAAGAACAGATTTATAATCGGATTTAATTAGAACTGGAGGATAATTTAAGTGACCGAAATGAAGTCCAGGTTTGATTTGCTGCCGATTTATTCCACCCACTGTTCAGTATGACACAAAAGCCGTCAAAAGTAAGTCTCAACCCACTATATCCAGTTACTTTCTGACAGACATGAAAGTGTTACAGTACAGTGGGAGGAATATATCGACAGCAAATGAAATCTGGACTTCATTTCGGTCACTCCTCTACCATTATCAAGTCACAGGTATATAGGAAAATGTACAAAGTTAAAAATAAGGTCAAGGCTGTGGTGGGATCGGTTATGTTGCAAAATATTAAGAGAAAAGGGGAGAGAGAGAAAGAGAGGGAGACATTTACTCTACAACAACAGGCAACAGGAATGTAATTAATTACTGTCGTATGTAGCTCTCTACTTACCCTCAAGGGGGTTTTCCTAAGTCTCCTTCTGCGCACATCAAAGACGTGTGGAGGAGGAATGATAAGTGGATATCATCTCATTCTCTTTGTCTTGTGAAAGTCGCTTACGAAGAATGATGATTAAATTAGTTATGAAAAATAAATGTTGCAGTACCACGACTGAAACAATTCACAATTAGCCACAATACCTTGCCAAGCACATTTCACAACAAACCCACAATACTGTGGCTGGAATAATTTACAACTAGCCCAAAGTTCGTAGGAAATTCTTTGACCATGTTTTGGTCCATCTTGTACTATTTTCGAGCCACTCACGAAACGTCGTCTAAAGTTTTCTCTTTAAAGTGAGAGAGAACTGTGAATAAATTATTATGAGGGACTATACGTCTTTCAAAATCCTTCGAAGATGTAATACGTCTGTCAGTTGAATATTCAGTTGGCAATAATTTTTTACCATTTTTAAAAAGGGGTAGGGAGAGGTGGGGACATTTCTTCCTAAGATTTAGACCAACATAATTTTAGTAGCCAATAGATATACAATCACAAAGTTTACCGAAGCTAAGGAAATAATTACCCTACTTAGGAGTGTATATCTCTTAGTGTACATGCACTGAACGTTGCTAGAAGGGTATATACATTTTAGAAATTTAATTTGTATTAGACGGCAAGTTGCAGCCTTAATGACCAACGTGCAGTCGAACATAACATAGACAGGAACATATACATAAGACTAGTTATTATTACTGTGGCTTCGAGATAATATCATTATTTTATTGCGTTTACACGACGGCGACGTCAGCAGCAGCATTGCTAAGTAGGAGAGAGACAACGAACCAACAAGTGGATGAAAAGTAGGCATGAAACAGCGTAAGCCTTTATTATAACACTGTTTCGCTCAATGTAGTGCTTCAGCACGTCTTGACCTAATGAAGCTCTATGTAGAGCGAAACGTTGTCAATATTACGTGCCTTTCTACCATGCAATAAAGCCTTACTGCGTTATATGTGACATTCTTGTATACTAGCATCCCTAATTATTCCCAGGGTCAGTTTGAGTCCCCATTCATCAGTATGCAATTGCATGAGTCAGTAGTTCGGCATCATCGTTCTGATTGTTGATTGGCTTATCAGGGACACGGGTTAGTCATTAAGCAATCACCATCGTCGTAGAGGCGAACCCCGCGGTTTACGTTAAGATGATTTAGCATGAGAAAAATCCTATGCGACAGACCCGTGTCGGGGTAAGGAAGCTCTCGGCATACAGAGGTACCTCAAGTTAAGCATTTGCCTGCTTGCCATGATGCTACCCAGGAGAGCAGGGACAGCGGGAGTAAGAAGACTTGAACCCCCTGATACAAGAAGTGAAGGTGTAAGGAGACTTGCACTACGTCGTTAAGAGGACTGCACCCCCTAATATAGGAAGAGGTGTAAGAAGACTTGAACCCCCTGATACAAGAAGAGAAGGTGTAAGGAGACTTGCAATCCCTCGTTTAAGAGAACTGCACCCCCTGATATAAGGGATAGAAGGTGTAAGGATACTTGCACTACGTCGTTAAGAGGACTGCACCCCCTGATATAGGAAGAGGTGTAAGAAGACTTGAACCCCCTGATACAAGAAGAGAAGGTGTAAGGAGACTTGCAATCCCTCGTTTAAGAGAACTGCACCCCCTGATATAAGGGATAGAAGGTGTAAGGATACTTGCACTACGTCGTTAAGAGGACTGCACCCCCTGATATAGGAAGAGGTGTAAGAAGACTTGCACTTCCCTGTTTTAGAGGACTTGCACCCTTGATGTGGAGACCTTCATGGATTTGCCCTCCGCTGCCATATTCGCATTTCAAATAAACGTTTCCCGTTATCATCCTATAACAGTAATTTATTTCCATTATTTAATGTCTGTGAATGCTTAATGTAGGGATACTTAAATTATTTAGTATTGTTTATTTTCTTCTTGGCTTCTGCTCGTTTCTAGACGATACACTGAAAACTATTGTTTGGACTGACTTGAAACTTGTAAAATTTAAGCTTGAAATCCCATGTTGTAAACCCTGACTGACCGTTGTGGAATCTAATTATCATGCTTGAGATGTCTAAGAGATTTGCAAGTAAATTAATCCGGACCCCAAAGGGTTAAAAGTACGAGAAGAGGCTAAAAGAATTAAATCGTAGAAGAACGAAGGAGATAATTACGACGAACAGGAAACTAAAAAAATATATCGACAAAGCGGATATGGACAAACTGCTGAAACACATTTGAAAAGAAGAAAAACAAGAAAATACTTCTTGTTATTAAGACAGCTGAGCGCGCTTGATGAGGACGAGGTGGAGCCAAATTTCGTACACAGCTTCATGTGTAGGTATTACAGGACTAAGCACTGAGTAACGCCGACCAGTTACAAATTGAAAGGCTGCTCCAGAAGCTGAAACTCCTTTTCCACAGACACAACTCAGTGAGTAAACACTCACTAATTACAGATGATACTCAAGACACAGTTGAAAGAGCATGAATAATTTGCTTGTAAGTTTGATACATTTTTCTGAGATTATTATTATTATTATTATTATTATTATTATTATTATTATTATTATTATTATTATTATTATTATTATCATTGTTATTATTATCATTAGACTTTTATTGTTTATAGGTCGATTTAGAAACTAATATTTATTTTTGCTTACATTGCTTTGCGTCTCCACTACAACTTTATTAAAACTTTAAGTGTACTAAAGATTCAATCTTGGTCGGATGTAAACCTCGCCGAGACCACTTCAGCTAAACTAGATGCATAAAAAAATCCTCTCATTTATTCTTATGAATTGGAAAACATACTATCTATAATTCCTAATCGTGATGCATTTACACTTATGTATTATCCTCGAAGAGAAAGCAAGCGACAGCGGAAAGTCCAAAAATCGGTTAATTACTACTAATTTTTTACTAATATTTACTGAGAGATAAATAACAACAAAAATACATCGCGGCAGTAAGGGTGAATGTATACAATATGCTATATTCTAAATGATCCTATATATTATATTGTGTTAGCTATACTATCACGTAATTTGTGTAATATATAATAAGACTTACCCCGGCAGGAGGGCGGCGGTGATGTGTATTATGGACTCCGGTTTCCACAGTATCTCTCCTCAAACTGTACTCGGTCATTGCTCTCTCAGGCACATGCCCCCACAGGTGCACAATTTATTTTCCCACATTTCCAAGTTTTCCTGCTGATCTTCACCACTTGACACATGAAGCACACACACACACACACACACACACACACACACACAACGTTCCCTCCCCCCTCCTGTCCCTTCCTTCCCCACAAGTTCCGCCATAGCTACTGAATACATAGTGAAATAGTTGACGATGTCATCTTGGACGTACTGAAGCCTTCCAGCTCAAGCTGACTGACTTCATTACCTGGTGAACGAAACTCAACCTGTGAGATGGAACATGCCTTCAAAACAGCTATTTCTCCCGGTATGTAACACTTCTACTCCACTAGTACCTACACTTCCAATACAACCAACACGTGTACTTCAATACCAATAGCACTACACCACCAACAATCTCTCTGTATTCAACAGAACGTGTGCACATTAGCCACTAGCACGTTGAGGGACAACACAATAAGTGTGAGGGGCCCAAGATTGTTCAACTGCCTCCCAGCGTACATCAGGGGGATTACCAACAAGCCCCTGGCTGTCTTCAAGCAGGTACTGGACAGGCACCTCAAGTCGGTACCTGATCAGCCGGGCTGTGGTTCGTACGTTGGACTGCGTGCCGCCAGCAGTAACAGCCTGGTTGATCAGGCTCTTGTCCAACAGGAGGCCTGGTCACAGACCGGGCCGCGGGGGCGTTGACCCCTGGAATTCTCTCCAGGTAGACTCCAGGTAGACACACTCCACCTCCAACACTTCCTCACCACTAGCACAACCATGAGTTCAGTTCTGTGAATAAAGCCACGAGAGGCTTCAACAGTTCTAATTAGAACCGATGAAGTAACTCGAAGTCAAACGTTTCCTTTAATAACTCTCACAGTCTCTCTACACAAGTGATCTTTTATTCACATTTTGTCGGTATCACCGTACCATTTACAGTCGCCATTGGAGACTAACCTTCCCACTTACCTCCTTCAACATCACACACCAGCACCACCACAGTTACCAACACTATCACACACACACACCAACAATCCCACCATTACCACCACCCTCACCACCACCACACAACACCAACCCCTCCTCTAATGTCCTCCCCCCACCACCGGCCACCACAACACCACACCATCGCGACTCAATAACACCACCACCACCACTGGTACCAGTACCACCACTGCTACCAGTACCACCAGTACCACCACTGATACTATCACCAACTCCCTCACTCACTCTGCTAAGCAGCACTGGAGACGATAACACTGGGATCCACACTAACACCTCGTGGAGATTTGACTGTTGGATGCTGATGAAGACAGTCTTTGTTCCCTGCAAGGTGTGCATTCATCTACACCCTCCCCCATTCCCCTTAACCCCTTCCCCATTCCCCCCAGTCCCATCTCCCCTCACCCTCCCTCCTCCCCTTACCTACGACGCCAGTCGAATAAAAGGGTTCGAAAACCTCGATCACCTGCCTCATTTTCCCACAAGTAAACGTTCACAATGTTTCCCATAGTCGTCAGGGGTCTCCCTGCGCCGCTCTAAGGACATTCTTCGCCACAGGTAAAATTGCATTCATTTATCAGAGGCAAAGGTTGTAGGAGGCTGAGGAGAGGAGAATCAGGGCAGTGGACGTAACAAGGCTGAATGATGTTGATGGTAAGATGAAGATGAGAATGATAAACCAGGGCATTTTTTGAAGAGCAGTAAGTGGGGTGAAGATGAATACAAATGATTCACTCAGGAGGACCCAACCTACCAGCTCAGGCCCTCCTTCTCTGCTGTCAGCAAGTGTCTCTCTCTCTCTCTCTCTCTCTCTCTCTCTCTCTCTCTCTCTCTCTCTCTCTCTCTCTCTCTCTCTTTCATACACAGGGTTTTACAAGGTTAGGTTCAAGTTCCTAACTTTATTTTCACGCTAAGAGCTTCTCCTACATCTCTGTCTGTCTGTGTCTGTCCGTCTCTCTCTCTCTCTCTCTCTCTCTCTCTCTCTCTCTCTCTCTCTCTCTCTCTCTCTTTTGAGGTCGTAAGCTCTAACTTCGGGCCCATCTCTCTCTCTCTCTCTCTCTCTCTCTCTCTCTCTCTCTCTCTTTTTTGAGGTCGTAAAGCTCTAACTTCGGGCCCATCTCTCTCTCTCTCTCTCTCTCTCTCTCTCTCTCTCTCTCTCTCTCTCTCTCTCTCTCTCAGGTGGAAAGACGGAAGTATCCTTTTAAGAACGAAATTGTAATTGACGTTTTCAAATGTCCACTGTCCAATTATGTTTGATGTATTATACATACACGATTGTCCTTCACATGTTTTTTTCCCTTTCATTTGCCTAAACATAGCTTTTATTCATCGATGTTTTATTGATTTTTTTTTTGACGGCAGCATATCTATAGTTGGTAGCTAACTTGTTATATTGGCTGGACGTGACTGTCAATAAAATACATGCTCTTGAAACGTTAGCTTTCAACTGGAGCTTAATTGTTTGTAGGAGCCGACACCTGCTCTCTCCCTCAAATCTCCTTCCTCTTTTCCTCCCCTCTCCCCTGCCCCTCTTAATCCCCTCCTCCTCCTCTTCCCCCTATGGTACATGTGGTTGTGTCGAGTCATCTCTCCTGCTGCAGCTTCTAATCCCCTCCTCCTCCTCTTCCTACATCTCCTCCTCCTCCTTCTCCTAGTCCTATTATTTTTCTTCCGCCTCCTCCTTCGCCTTCCTATCTTCCTCATTCTCATTTTCATCCTCTTTACCCTATCCTTCATCATTGGCTAAATTCCCACGCCGTTCCCTCGTCAGTTTCTTAACGCTTCCTGAAGAATTACGCATACTATTTCCTGCGATACTTGTGGTAACGAGAATGGAGAACGTATCCAAGAAACGTTGAAATCAGTACGACTGTCTCTTGTTGTACGAGATGGGGTTGCCACCATACACAGGTCTTTCCGTGTATGATACAGATTCATGTTACTAGTGGAATTTACACAGATAATCCGCACATAGAAGAGAGGAGCTTACGACGACGTTTCGGTCTGACTTGGACCATTTACGAAGTCCCTTTCCCCTATGTGCGGATTATTTGTATATTGCTCCAGTCACGGTATTGTGACTGTTTTGTTCTTTAGTGGAATTTATATTTTTTGGAGTTTTGCTTTGATTGTACATTTGTTTGAGATGAAGGTCGACTTTTCAGTTTCTGGCCTTGTTTCTCACCTTATATTCAGTTAGCCTTAATGGTTCTTGTTATCGTAGGTTCTGTCGTATCTAGTGTTTAAACTATGTATTATTATTATTATAATCAAATAGTGTAAACTATGTAAAGAGTGCACGTCCGTCACTAACTAATTCTGCTCATTACATTTGCTTGCCAATTTTTGAGTTAAAAATTTCTAAACGTCTATTTGAGATGTTACAGAATTTAGCGTCCGTCTGCGTCCTTTCCTCTCTGTCTTGCATTACAGCCTCTTCTGTTGGCAATGTTAAATCATCCGAGTATCGTGTGCGTGGCGATTATTTATCTCCTGGCATTCAGGTTCAATTTCTGTAGCCTGTTTCCATAATTCAGTGATCTCAGTTTCGGGATTAGCTTTGTTGCATATCTTGTTGCATAATCTTGTCAAAACTCTGCATAAAATACGTGTCAATTATACTGGCCAGTAATTAATTTCCTCTTGACTGTATCACTGGTTGCATATTGAGACCACATTTGGAATTTTCCACCTCATCAGTAATTGTCCCATCTCTAATGACTTTTTTACGTAACTCCAGCCCCTGGAGGGACTGGTTCCTAATCTGCACACTGAAATCACTCCCTACGAAAGCAAAAGACTTGGCAGGCGATGTAACATACCCCCAATGAAAAGTAGGGGCGCCATTGGTACACTAAGAGAAAACACAATAAGTGTCCGGGGCCGAAGACTGTTCAACAGCCTTCCACCAGCCATAAGAAGAATTACCAATAGACCCCTGGCTGCCTTCAAGAGGGAGCTGGACAGATATCTAAAGTCAGTGCCGGATCAGCCGGGCTGTGGTTCGTATGCTGGACTACGAGCTGCCAGCAGTAACAGCCTCGTTGATCAGGCCCTGATCCACCAGGAGGCCTGGTCATGGACCGGGCCGCGGGAGCGTATATCCCCGGAATGCCCTCCAGGTACACTCCAGGTAGATATGTTGTCATGACTGACAACTTCTGATGCGTTCATTATTTCCTGGTTTATTTCATTTTTTTTGGGTTCCACATTCTGTTATCCAACACTTTCGCCTGTGTGTGTGTGTGTGTGTGCGTGTGCGAGAGTTTATACGATGATATGTCTGTACAAGAGACACAGTGAGTGAGGCAACTATCACAGGAAACAAAATACGTCATCCTTCCTGACAATATCAGATGGTGTTTGTTGCATTTGGATTACCAGCAAAAATAATACGAAGATTCATCAATTCTGGCTCTGTCTCAGAAACATTAATTGCAACTACATCTGCTTCATTTATTTTAGTACTCTTGTTCTGCATTAGTTCAATTACTGCTCGTTTACCAATCATCATCTTCGATGTTGAAGGATTCTTCTTGGTTCAACCCTGACCTCCCAATTTCTATGGGCCGTGTGATCTCATAGGGGTTTAGCGCTTTTCCATGAATATAAGGATAATAATAGTCTTGACAGCAATATCGACGATTTGCCTAACATAATATTACGGAAATTTGTTCTAATTAAAAATAGAATGTTTAAAACAGGAAGTTTGGAGAATTAAGGAGCGTTTTTGACCAAGGAGGTGTCTCAGCTCTCAGGTGCTTCAGCACTTACCTTCACCATTCTTCTTTGTATTGGACTGATGAAGCCACTGTCTGGCAAAACGTTACCACAACAAAGATACCCAAATGTTGCACATGTGTCTAATTTATCAGCTTCAGTTCTTGCTGCTCCCTGCGCCCACTTCTCCACGCCAAGATCACTGCTGTTATGTTCACAGTCCTCTCAGTGAGACACCAGCACGTCATAGACTCGACGTCTTTGTGTCACTTTATACAAAGAATATCAGTGTTCTCCATAGATAAGCCACTTTCACACAAATCGCCCTTTGTGTATTTCTGAAAACTTAAGATTTCAGTATTTATTTTTATTCTTGGTAAGTGTTATGATTGTTTAACTTAGCATATATTAACTAATATTTCCATATAAGTACCTAAAAAATAATAAAATTCAAAAAGATTGTGGCATACGTTTGTCAGCGCCGGAAGTGTACTGAAACTTCAGGCGAGCATTTTCACACGCTAATTGGAACAGGTTAAAATATAAGCCCTCGTCTAAACAATTCAATATATTAATAAAGTTGCTCACACACATTAAATGTTACTAGTTTACCAGAGTTTTGTAATTGATATAAATTTTGAGTTATGAGGCCTGGTCACAGACCGGGCCGCAGGGGCGTTGACCTCTGGTACTCTCTCCAGGTAAACTCCAGGTATTAGGCATGTTAGTTACGTTGGCGGACACCTTGCCATACTCTGAAGTTGAAGGGGGTAGAGCCGCCAGTTACAGGAAGACCCAGAAGATCCACAAATATGACGGCCTGCACAGTTGCTATAACTTCATCTCAGTAGGGTCGGAGACCCTTGGAGCGTGTTGCAAGTGTGCTTTAAAGTTCCTCAGAGATCTGGGGAAAAAACTCATCATACAAACCAAGGATCACAAAGCGGCCAGCTTCCTCTTTCAGAGACTCAGTGTCGCGATCCAAAGGGAAAATGCCTGCAGCATTCTGGGCACACGGCCACAGCCGGGGAGCTGGATGAAGTATTTGAGATGTAAGTTCTGAGATGTTATATATGTTCTACTTCCTACTGTATTTTTGTTAATGTGTTTTGTCTTTAAATAAAGTTTATATATATATATATATATATATATATATATATATATATATATATATATATATATATATATATATATATATATATATATAAGTTTATATATATATATATATATATATATATATATATATATATATATATATATATATAATTTTGTTAATTTAGAAAATTAATGATATTATATACAACAGCTGTTCTGTTTGATACTTCTCTGTATTTCAATGGTGCAAAAAAAAAAACTTAAATAAAACTCATCTCATCTCAGTATCTCTAGAACATATCTTATGGATGGAAACAACAACAAAAATTTCCGCGCTGTATTACGGAGTGAGATCCCCGATGGTGAACACCTGGTGGCACAGGTGTTCTGGTAGTGACCTCAGTGGTAGAGTCGTTCATCACTAGTGCTGGTGGAGGGCTCTTGGTCTCTGCTCTCCCCATTCCTTGGATCAAACTGGATTAGGGTTTGGGTTTGAGAAGATCCTGCCTTGAATCAGCCAGTATGCCTCCTGCAGTGTTTCTCCCTTATGTTCTTATTCTTCACGCTCTATATTATCACTAGAAGTTAAATACTTCCTCGTGAACGTAATTATACAAATTTTTATTTAGTAGTAGCATCATTTTTTTTAATATTTCTATGGTTTCTTCAGCTCTTCTTTGACAAAAAAAATATTTAACCCTTTCTCAGCCTCCTGGAGTGGCTGAGATAACTTCCAAAATCCTCAGAGGTGTAGCGTCAAATGTTCAAGGAAAGATTCTCATAATTCGACGAAGGTGGAAAGGGATTCTCTCTAGACTCACGAAATCGTAATGACATGATTGCAAGCAAAGCATACCACGGGCGGGGATAGGTGTGGGTTCCATACTGGTGCTGCATACTCATCGACTCGTCTTATATAGGCGTTCCGGAGAAACACGTCGAGTTCTTGCTAATCTGGCGTACTCCACTGATATTATTATTTGAGATAAGGGAGGCACTCTGTCGACTGTGAGGTCTTTTCAGTTATACGATTTTGTGAGTTTTTTCGTTCATGTAATACTCTCCTTCCGGTTTTTTTTTTTACTTTGTATCCACTGTCATTAAGAATATGAATAAAAGTAACAATATCATGGCAGGAACAGTCCAGAAATAACCCACATTTCGAGGAGGAAATTATAGTCGGCATTTCGGTGCATCCTGATCCATTATCAAGCAATTTATTCATGAACTGCCTTAAGAACTGTCTTTCTTAAGAATTGTCTTTCTTGAGAATTGTCTTTCTTAAGAATTGTCTTTCTTAAGAATTGTCTTTCTTAAGAACTTCCTTCCTTAAGAACTGTCTTTCTTGAGAATTGTCTTTCTTAAGAATTGTCTTTCTTAAGAACTTCCTTCCTTAAGAACTGTCTTTCTTGAGAATTGTCTTTCTTAAGAATTGTCTTTCTTAAGAACTGCCTTCCTTAAGAACTGTCTTTCTTAGGAACTATCTTTCTTATGAACTTTCTTAAGAGGTATCACCCGAGAGATCCTTATCGTCCACCTCAGCAGCAGTTGTTTCTTTCTTAAGAAAGACATCAGATATCTTTTATAATTTACGAGATTTACTGGATGGAAAGTAGATAACCTCGGTCATATAACCAGACTCTCCACTAAGCGAGTGTGTGAGACCAGATTTACCAACCTGGTTGATCAGGCCATGATCCACCGGAAGGTCTGGTCAAGGAATAGGTCGCGGGGGCGTTGACCCCTCGGCCCAGTAGACTCCAGGTAGACCCGATGCTATCATAAGATGCTTCTATTTACGACCAAATGTGTCCATATTCCAACACAGCTGATTACTGCATAGTTTGATGAGCTTTCAATGCAATTCAAAGTTGATTTTTTCTTTGCTTCAGAAATAAAAAATAATGTAAAACTGGACGGGAATCGAACCTGAGACAGTGTGTGTGTGTGTGTGTGTGTGTGTGTGTGTGTGTGTGTGTGTATGTACGTGTACTCACCTAATTGTGGTTGCAGGGGTCGAGACTCAGCTCCTGGCCCCGCATCTGCGCTGTCCGCTACTGGGTCTCTGCTCGCCCTGCTCCACACGTACACATACGTGTGTGTGTGTGTGTACGTGTGTGTATGTGTGTGTGTACGAAGACTGCACTCGACCACAATACCGTGGCGGATACAAAAGAAGAGAGAATCTTTATTCGTGTTGTCTGCAGGAGTCGCTGTCTGCAACGTCAACCAGCACCACCACGACGACCACCACCACTACCACCACCATCACCACCACCACCACCACCATCACCATCAGACCTGGTGACAGATCAAGTTTCCCATGATGTTGCTGTGTCTGACATCATGGAATCACCATAGCTCTAGTTCCTGTCCCCTCAAAACATAGCCTCGGGATCGATTACCGTCCACTATTAAGTGAATTTAGTTGCAGTTCTTCATTACAATGTTTCCTAACAAAAATAACTATTTATTCCAACCCATTTTAGCATTAGTAAAATTAGTGATAGTGTGACTAACAAAAATTTTTACAAATCTTAATTTTATTAGTCTACTGCAGGTTACATACTGTATTCTCTTATACTGTTACAGGCTATGTAATAAAAGCGACAAATGAAGCTCATTTATTTATTATTATTATTATTATTATTATTATTATTATTATACAGCTTTTCTTGCCTATTTTTCTGAATACATATTCACTTATTTTAAGTAAATTTATATTATATTTTTTTTATTTGATAAGAACTTTGCAGAGAGAAACCGGGGATGCAAGAGTAAAGGTTTCTGTTATGCAATTAGCAGACGAAGGATCGAGCCTCCTCTACTCTTTCCGCTCGACTAGAATAGGCTCGATACTTCGCCCGCTAATTGCATAATTGAAACCCTTATTCTTGCATGCAGGAGTTTCTCTCTTGCAACAAGCAGAAGAACAGGACCCGGCAGACAGCTACTGGAACACGCAGAACTAAAGGTTCCCAGCACACAAGCTAATGCAACATGCAGAACTGTCCCCCAACAGACAGCTACTGCAACGAGTAGAACAACAGGCTCTCACAGCAGACAGCTAGTGCAACGCACAGAGGAAAAGGCTCCCAGCAGCTACTGCAACGGGCAGAATAGCAGGCTCCGGCAGACATCTACTGCATATGCTCCGGCCGGAAAATGTATCTCAGGCAGGAAGTGCTTACTGTCATTATAAATAACCTAAGAGTCGTGAACGGCTGGGAAAATTCTCAAATTCTCCTCTAACGAGAACTTTAATTCCCGGGATAAACATGTTGCGTCTTTTTAGCCAGAGTTTGCTGACTTAGCATATGGAACAATGTATATGGAACTCAACCTTATGTATAAGAACGACAACCTTGACACCACAACACCTCAAAAACATCATTACATCAACCACTAAAATCACCAATGCTGTTTAATAAGAGCCAAATTAACAAAAGTACTTTTTAAAACCACCACGACAACTAAAACCTCAATAAACACCTCAGCTACTACAAGATCAGTTATTACCACGAACTTTCAGAGAACCACCACCACAACGACACTCGTTGGACTACGTGCGGCCAGCAGTAACAGCCTCGTTGATCAGGCCCTGATCCACCAGGAGGCTTGGTCCTGGACCGGGTCGCGGGGGCGTTTATTCCCGGAATGCCCTCCAGGTAGACTCCAGGTAGACCACCACAATTACCACCGCTTTAACATTTGCCTCTACTACAACAGCCATCATTACAACGCTCGCCTCAATAACTATCACAGCCATTACCACCGTATTCACAGCAACCACACTTTCCCTTAAAACTAGCACCACCACCACCACCACAACCACAATCATCGTTACAAAACGACTACCAACCCAACAACAACCACGCTAACCACGATCACTACCATAAAATGACCACCTAATGCCTCTGGTCATTATGAAGATGTCTTAAACCATAACCTTTAAAACTAGTTCTCTTAACCATTTAATACTTTTGACTCTGACAAAGAAATAGCTAAGTCTGGAACTTATTTTGGTCCATCAAGACTTGTAGTCTAATAATACTTTCTGTAGAAGAGTGAAACTAGTTGTAGTAGAATGATTACAATGAACTTATACTGCTAATAGTTGACTGAAATTTACAATGGCAAATAATATTAGCTGAATACAACTCATTTTAAGGCCGTTCAGTTCCTATTTTCAGTAAACAAAAAACAACCATTTATTTCCATGTGACAACAGCATTTGAACATATTCTTATAGCACAAAGGAAGAGACTAAGTAGACCTTACGAAGGGGTAATGTTAGGGAGTTTATTCCTTGCCTCGCGGCATGCACTACTAACATAGCTGATCCGCTAATCAAAAACGTGTCGGCTGTGCTAAGCGAGGAGCGATAACAATTTACAAGCAAACAGTTTTGTTCGATAACCGGATATCCGCTGAAGAGCGGACCTGATAGGTGCGGTTAATGTTCCTCCCGCGGTTGACCACTTATTATGCTTGTATACTGGAGTTATACCACGCATTTGTATTTTGGTACTGTAAGGAGGGGCCGGGGGAGGGTGTTCTTGATTCTCGGTCGGCTGTGAGGGAAATATAAGAAGGAACACTGCAGCAGGCCTACTGGCCCATGCGAGGCAGGTCCGTATACAAAGAGAATGAACATTACTTTAGGATGTAGGGAAGGATATAGTCATTTGTAGCAGCAGTGGTCTCGTCTGTTCCCGAGACGACCCTCATTAAAACCTCATTAGCACCTGGGCGCGAGCACCAGTGGGTCAGGAACCCCAGAGAAATTACCCTAGGTCAACGCAGGTCACCTGAAACATCGCAATGGCAAGTCAGAGCAACTTAGGTCACGACTGACACAAACAGCCGAGATTAAAAGCATAAAGAAGTTTAAGTTTACATCAAGAATAACTTTTTCAGTGAGTCTTAAAGAAGCGGTTCTATAAGAAGATAAGACCAGAGGAATATGGCAGTGGATCTACTGGCCCATGCAAGGCATGTCCTGCTCATACCTACTATATATATATATATATATATCACATCACTGGTATTATATACCAACAGGTATGAATAAACAGGAAGATATTTATTCATTTACAGTCGCTTATTACACCAGCAGCTGTCAATAAGACACAAAATGCTGTTTATGGCCCTTTATTGACAAGACGTTTCGTCCACAAGGGACTTTATCAATTTTCACTCTCTCATTGCTACAGCTCACTTCTCTCCACTATATGTGAGTGTGAGTAAAATCTGCGTAGCCTGCCCCATTAGGCCTATTGCAACACTTCCCTATTCTTATGTTCACAGTAATGTTGCGTCAAACATTCTTAAAACCCTCTATGCCTTTCAGCCAAATGTATCTACCTACCTGGAGTCTACCTGGAGTCTACCTGGAGTCTACCTGGAGTCTACCTCGAGCGTATTTCGGGGATCAACGTCCCCGCGGCCCGGTCCATGACCAGGCCTTCCGATGGATCAGGGTCTGATCAACTAGGCTGTTACTGCTGGCCGCACGTAATCCAACGTATGAACCACAGCCCGGTTGATCCGGCAATGACTTTAGGTATCTATCCAGCTTCCTCTTGAAGACAACCAGGGGTCTATTTGGTAATTCTCCTTATGGCTGGTGGGAGGCTGCTGAACAGACTTTGGCTCCGGACACTTACTGTGTTTTCTCTTAGAGTATTCCGTTTCTCTTCGGTTCATCCTCTTCCTAAGACCTGCCAAGAATGAGCCAATAGGCCTGCTGCAGTGTTCCTACTTTCTTATATGTTTACGTATACGTATTCTCTTTCTACCAGTCTCTGTGAGAAATGATAACATCCATAATGGGAGACTCAAATTCTCAATAAAATGCCAAAAACTGCACCGTTATCTTATTATCATACCACTGTAAGTCAGAGGTATAAAAATACCCCTAACATGCAATGGTATTAACAAAAATTCTGACCTCTTCAGGTTAGGATGAAGAAGACTAACGATTTTTATTAAAAAAAATTCAGCCATGCCATCTCTCGTTAGTTTTTGTAAAAGATTATGATTCATCAACTGTGTTCAGTGTTTAAAAAATGCATGATTCGATGGGAAAGGTACAATTTTCCAAACATGCGTATAAATCCCTAAAAAATATCAGAAGGAAAATACTGCTGATAACGTCTGAGGAAATTCTGCTACCTACATGTGCTGTTGAATATAGATGAAAGCACTGAATACTTTTCCTGTTGTATACAATATAGTATATCATATATATATATATATATATATATATATATATATATATATATATATATATATATATATATATATATATATATATATATATATATATATATATGAGGATAGTGAGGCTCAGGTTAGAGTGTGTAGGAGAGAGGGAGATTATTTCCCAGTAAAAGTAGGCCTTAGACAAGGATGTGTGATGTCACCCAGGTTGTTCAATATATTTATAGATGGGGTTGTAAGAGAAGTGAATGCGAGGGTCTTGGTAAGAGGTGTGGGGTTAAAAGACAAAGAATCAAATACAAAGTGGGAATTGTCACAGTTGCTTTTTGCTGATGACACTGTGCTTTTGGGAGATTCTGAAGAGAAGTTGCAGAGGTTGGTGGATGAATTTGGTAGGGTGTGTAAAAGAAGAAATTTGAAAGTGAATATAGGAAAGAGTAAGGTGATGAGGATAACAAAAAGATTAAATGACGAAAGATTGGATATCAGATTGGAGGGAGAGGGGTATGGAGGAGGTGAATGTATTCAGATATTTAGGAGTGGACATGTCAGCAGATGGGTCTATGAAGGATGAGGTGAATCATAGAACTGATAAAGGGAAAAGGGTGAGTGGTGCACTTCGGAGTCTGTGGAGACAAAGAACTTTGTCCATAGAAGTAAAGAGGGGGATGTATGAGAGTATAGTTATACCAACACTCTTATATGGGTGTGAAGCATGGGTGATGAATGTTGCAACGAGGAGAAGGCTGGAGGCAGTGGAGATGTCATGTCTGTGGTCAATGTGTGGTGTGAATATAATGCAGAGATTTCGGAGTTTGGAAATTAGGAGGAGGTGCGGGATTACCAAAACTATTATCCAGAGGGCTGAGGAGGGGTTGTTGAGGTGGTTCGGACATGTAGAGAGAATGGAACGAAACAGAATGACTTCGAGAGTGTATAAATCTGTAGTGGAGGGAAGGCGGGGTAGGGGTCGGCCTAGGAAAGGTTGGAGGGAGGGGGTAAAAGAAGTTTTGTGTGCGAGGGACTTGGATTTCCAGCAAGCATGTGTGAGCGTATTTGATAGGAGTGAATGGAGACAAATTGTTTTTAATACTTGACGTGCTGTTGGAGTGTGAGCAAAGTAACATTTATGAAGGGATTCAGGGAAACCGGCAGGCCGGACTTGAGTCCTGGAGATGGGAAGTACAGTGTCTGCACTCTGAAGGAGGGGTGTTAATGTTGCAGTTTTATAACTATAGTGTAAAGCACCCCTCTGGCAAGACAGTGATGAAAGTTTTTCTTTTTCGGGCCACCCTGCCTTGGTGGAAATCGGCCGATGTGTTAATAAATAAAACAAATATATATATATATATATATATATATATATATATATATATATATATATATATATATATATATATATATATATATATATATATATGTGTGTGTGTGTGAGTGATATATATATATATATATATATATATATATTCAGAGTGGACTATATTCATGAATTGTATATAGGGTATAAATCAAGGAGCAGTACAGGTGGTTTCACTAGACAGAAACCTGCGCCGTCTTTAGAATTATGGGAATACATATTGTATTGTATGTTTGCTTTGATCTGCCGCTCAGGGGCCAACAACAGATTGTAATAAGCACCAATGTCACCACCGATAAAGGGAGTCTGGATCAGCGAATGTTTTCCTCGACTATTGGTCAGCTTTATTTATTTTTATTTATAATGTCGTATGTGCACGTGTAGTCCTTAAAGCTATCATTTATGTATTTTTTTTTCTTGTACTTTAAGTCCTCCGAAAATAGAGTGCAGAGGACACATGTAATTATTATTATTATTATTATTATTATTATTATTATTATTATTATTATTATTATTATTATTTTTATTATATATATATATATATATATATATATATATATATATATATATATATATATATATATATATATATATATATATATATATATTTCAATGAAACCACAAAACAAGTGGTTATGAATCATTTACCAAACTGCAGCAGGCCAGGATTCGACCCCACGACACATTGTCCCTCCTCAAGAGGCCACACAATGTACATGTTACCTTACCATTTGAGCAATCTATCCTACAGGTCAACTATGAAATTGGTTTAATTGACCTTTTAGTAGAAAAATTTTGATTTATTAAAAAAAATCCGTAGTAATAATGCTAGATGTCAACAGACCTACTGTACTACTCTACAGTTTGTATGTTGTAATATCAACGAATGGCACAACAAAACCCAGAACGGTTTTGGCCAATAGGCCTACTACAGTGGCCCTTAGTTCGTATCTTCAAATGGCAATTGGCAATCAGTGGAAAATTTTAACATTTAAAGCAGTTTAGTTATCAACATACTGTACAGACACCTGAGACAGCAGATGCAATATAAAGACCAAGGGAAGGGAGAGAAAGGAAAGGAAGGCTGCTCCCTTAGGCCAGGGAAAAGGGGATATAGGGAAGGGAAGACAGTTCCCAGAGGCTCTCTCTATCCCACTCCATCATAAGGTGTCAGCTTTGAGCCAACCCACGATTTTATGGTTCGTTAAGTAGTTGTTACTGACATACACAAATTAGGGTCCGGCTATCTAATGATGAGGGAATGTGTGTGTGTGTGTGTGTGTGTGTGTGTGTGTGTGTGTGTGTTGATATGGGATGAGAGTTATGCTCGTTGTGTATATTCTTTAGTCATTAATTTGTCTTACAATTATTTATATATTATATGTTTTTAGTGGTAGTGACACATAATACCTCGTCTTAGATTTCGCTTCAGAAATCTACCAATCTGTGCAGAAATATTTTCTTGTCCTTTTTGGCAAGGCTTTTGTTTAAGTTTACACTTGAAGTCTTTTGTTCTCTTTGATGACTGTGCTAAAAACTGTTCTTTTTCTCGTTTTTATTTAAGTTTATGTGTGCACTTCCTCTCAATCTCTACATTTTTAGTGTTTTCTCGTGAATCCTCCCGCCGGGTCACCATCTGGAAAAGACCCGGGCCGGAACAAGACCGGCGAACCTACAACAACAGCAATCGTGAATCCTGAAAAAAAATAAAGCACTGTAAATGCTCTATTTGTTAAACAGTAATAAAAGGAGAACCCAAAGAAATACCCTATCAATAATGTAGTTCCATTTAAATTTTTATACCAAGAATTACTAATAAAATCAGATTCTTTTTAATAGAATACGATACAATCGAGAATAACTTTTTTTTAATTCCAAACCCAGGGACAATGGAATTCCATGACCCATTTGAACATTAGCCTCATCATCCCCCCATCCCAAATAAAGACCTCAAGGACCCCTTTATATATACTTCAAGAAGTACTTATAAGCAGCTCCAAAACCATTAATATGATTCCCAAGGATTAATTAGCGGCAGCACACGGGTCCCCTAAAATTAGCTCAATATCTGTTCTAAAAATAAGTGTGTAGCGGGCGGAAAGGAACGAGATCTGGAGAGCCACTCCATCACGTGAAGACCTGAGGACCTCCATCAGTAATTTGTAACGCAGGCGGCAGTGAAAGCTGAAGCGCCTACCCCACTGCCCCTGATCCATCACAGAGTGTCTCCGGACGACTCTTTAAGTGTAAATATTAGTGTTGTGTTCGTGGAGGGGCGTTGGGAGGGAGAGGACAAAGTGGGGTCTGGGGGAAGGGTGATATGGGAAAACGGAGTATCATTGGAGAGGAGAGGAGTGTGGGAGAAAGCTGAAGAAAAGACAAGTTTCAAATAAACATTTAATGGAATATGTTTCGCTATGTGTAGAATTTTATCAAGTCATGGCTTGGCGAAACTCTACATCGAGCGAAACGTTGTCCCAATAAAAGCTTGTTCTGAAACGTGACTTTTTTTTATCTATTGAGAGAAAGCTATAGGAAAGACAGAGTTGGGTACCAGGAAGATGGAAATCTGAAATCATTTCAACAACGTACACATAAGTGTAAGTCAAGAGAAATTGAGAGCTCTGAATTTACGCTCTTGAAAAGTATGAAATGAGAGAAGTTATGACTGAAGATTACATAAGAAAAGAGACATAAAACGGGCTATAAGTAATATGCTAAAATATCTAACCAAGGAGAAATTTAAAGCTATGGAATCAAGTTGGATAAAATTAGGTTTAGAAATTACATAGGAAAGCAATGATCTGGTAAAATTGCAGACGAGTTAAACAACTTGTCATGTGTCACTGAATGCAATATTTTTGCAACGTTAGACAGATATATGAGTGAGGATAGCTGAATGTGAGTAGGAATTGCCTTGCATAGGTAAGTAGACCTACTGTAGTGCTTCTTATTTTATGTTTCTTCTAGGATGTACATTACTGGTCAAAAGACACATTCAGTAAAACATCTTTATATACGACGTTTCACCTACATAAGTCTTTAGTCAAAAGTTAGTAATGTAAAGAACATAGGGGAGAACAGGTCAAGTCTGGAGTGTTCCGAAAATTAGAGCATTAGAAATTATCCCGATGAAAGAGGAGGGTCATGCAGACCCTTAGGAATAACAGGTAATCACATTTGGTCTCGAGTGTTTGATAAAACTTCATATAGGTGAAATGTCATGCTAATAAAGGTCTCTTTGTTGAATGAGTCTTTATTACCACTCGTCGGCTACGTCATCATTCAACGCCAAGTATTACTCCTGATCGGATATGTAAAAAAAAAAAAATTGTAATATTTCGGGTCTGTGAAGCCTATGCTAAAATTTCGAATGTATAGAAATATACCTATTTGGACAATTCTTATTAGGCTAGCAAAGTTTAGTGGTTAGAGTTACTGGCCTGCTAGTTTTGGGACTGGCTGGCCTTAGATTCGAACCCCTTGATGCACTCGCCGAAATACATGTTTCTGTTAAGTAATTAAGTAAGTTTATTCAGGTATGCACAAATACATTTACATAGATTATCATACATAGCAGCATATGTGTAGAGAACCCAGGATAACCCAAAAAAGTCAGACAGAGTGACTTATTGTTGAGACTAGAACTGTCACAGAAGATGTAGTCAATGTAATTATTCCTATTTTAAGTATAGTAATCTTTATGCATTTGTGACAGTGTAGTCTTTAGCAATGACTCATCTGGTATCAATACCTGAGCATTTACGACATAAGACTTCTAGATTGGCAAATGTTAATGGAAAATTTCTCCCATCTGTATGGTAAGCTGTGAATTAAAGTAGCCTCAATTTAGATATTCCTGTTTGCTAAAAGAAATTTTTAAAAACCATTTGATTGTGTAAACAGGTCGAAACAATATCATATTTCCATGTAAATAAAATATTGAGTAATATGCGTCTGGAGAACAATATTGATCGAACTTGTGGAAAATGTAGATGCATTTTAATCAGCAGGATGTAATTGTTACAAAAGAACACCGTGACTAGTCAAATTGTGGCACTGCTGCCAGCTAACTGAGAGGAGGAGGAGCTAGGTGACACAGCAGTGGGTATATTGAAGATTGTCATGTGTGTGTGTGTGTCTGAATGTGGACCAAGTGAGAAAAGTGATGCTGAGGATAACCCTAAAGTGTACAATCTTTTATATCTTACAGGACAGGCTGAGGAAGATAAGCTTGAAACCCGCATCTAATCAAGCATACAAAGAAACCTGAGAAAGCTCTTAGATATACCACAAGACTGATCCCTGGTCTTCGAGAACGGGGAAATAACGGATGGTTAATCTAGGTGGGTAACGGATCTCAATATTCTGTTGCACAATTCAAGCAGCCACACATAACCACCCACCACCCACCACCCACCACCAACCACCCACCACCAACCACCCACCACCCAGCTCTCCAAGCTGCACAATTTCATTAAACACCAACACATGCCTAAAACTACCCTACTTACCACAAATTTCTACTAATTAGAGAATCCCCCCCACCGACACACTCCAGTGACACATCCCCAACAACCTCACATCACTCCAGTGACACATCCCCAACAACCTCACATTACTCCAGTGACACACCCCCAACAACCTCACATCACTCCAGTGACACATCCCCACATCCTCACATCACTCCAGTGACACACCCCCAACAACCTCACATCACTCCAGTGACACATCCCCACATCCTCACATCACTCCAGTGACATCCCCAACATCCTCACATCACTCCAGTGACACATCCCCAACAACCTCACATCACTCCAGTGACACATCCTCAACAACCTCACATCAGAGCCATCATACACACATGCCAGAACCGTTCCAACTACTCTTCTAATTACACAACCATACCAACGCCCCACCAACCAGTCTTTTCCATGAACTACACATCCCTACCAACAATCCACTAACCATTTTTCCCACTATGTCTACCAACATTCCACTAGCAAAATCTCAAAAATTCTAACATTCTGCATGAACATAAATTTTCCCCATTACTCCACCTCTCAAAATCCCCAACAATTTATCTTCATCTTTTTCTCACTTCAAAATACGAAAAAGTAAGTTCAATCAGTTCTATATAACACAGATTTCGTCTTCCCTGGCCCTCTGTGCCACACTAATTGGCACTCCCGCAGGATCTGTCCAATACCGCTGCCGGACGTGACGGCATTCTGGGAATCTGGAATTCCGGAACGCTTGATATTTTCAATAGTAAGAGAGTTCAGTTTCTTGCCCAGACTCAAAAGACAACGATTCGGATTGTTTTTATGCCGATGATATATTTCTTTACTGGAACGTGTGTGTGTGTGTACTCACCTAGTTGTACTCACCTAGTTGTGGTTGCAGGGGTCGAGTCATAGCTCCTGGCCTCGCCTCTTCACTGGCCCCTACTGGGTCACTCTACCTGCGCCATGAGCTTTATCATACCTCTTCTTAAAGCTATGAATGGAACCTGCCTCCACTACATCGCTTCCCAAACTATTCCACTTCCCGACCACTCTGTGACTGAAGAAATACTTCCTAACATCCCTGTGATTCATCTGAGTCTTCAACTTCCAACTGTGTCCCCTTGTTGCTGTGTCCCATCTCTAGAACATTGTGTCTCTGTCCACCTTGTCAATTTCTCTCAGTATTTTATATGTCGTTATCATGTCCCCCCTATCTCTCCTGTCCTCCAGTGGCGTCAGGTCGATTTCCCTTAACCTCTCCTCATAGGACATACCCCTTAGCTCCGGGACTAGTCTTGTTGCAAACCTTTGCACTTTCTCTAGCTTCTTTATGTGCTTGGCTAGGTGTGGGTTCCAAACTGGTGCTGCATACTCCAATATGGGCCTAACGTACACAGTGTACAGGGTCCTAAACGATTGCTAATTAAGATGTCGGAATGCTGTTCTTAGGTTTGCTAGGCGCCCGTATGCTGCAGCAGTTATTTGGTTGATGTGCGCCTCAGGAGATGTGCCTGGTGTTATACTCACCCCAAGATCTATTTTCTTGATTGAGGTTTGTAGTCTCTGGCCCCCTGGACTGTACTCCGTCTGCGGTCTTCTTTACCCTTCCCCAATCTTCATGACTTTGCACTTATGTGTGTGTGTGTGTGTGTGTGTGTGTGTGTGTGTGTGTGTGTGTGTTTAAAACACTGGTTATACATAATTTTGTTGATCAGTTCCCAGATTATTCAGTAGATAACAGGCCGAGCAACAAAGGTGTACTGCCGACAATAATAGAAACCAGTCGCTGAGTGAGTCTTTGTTGTGAGTGTCGCTCAGTGAGGAACAGTATCAGTTCGAGGACTAGATAAAACTTTAAACAGAGCAAAACCTTGTCGCAATAAAAACTTATTCTGCTCCGGTGCCCCTGTATTCCTGTACTCCTGTGTTCCTGTACTCTTGTGTTTCTGTGCCCCTGTGTTCCTGTACTCCTGTGTTTCTGTGCTCCTGTGTTCCTGTACTCTTGTGTTTCTGTGCTCCTGTGCTCCTGTACTCCTGTGTTCCTGTACTCCTGTACTCCTGTGCTCCTGTACTCTTGTGCTCCTGTACTCCTGTGTTCCTGTGCTCCTTGTACCCCGGTAAACAATGAATGTGGAGCTGCATTGCTAAATAACTCTCGAAAGAGAAATGACTGTTTTTTATTAACTTTTATTCCAGATTCCTTGACGACTAGGGAACAAGAACAATACCCCCTCACTGTCTGCTGAAATTCTAGAAAAAGAAATATATAAATATATTGGGTTTGTCTGGCCACTGACTGTACCGCTGGAAGCACTGACGACCAGTTTACCTCCATTTTTTTCTGTATATGATTTCTACTGACTGGGTCGCCCACCTAATGACATCATCCTCTCTCACTGTCACCATATTTCACTGTCGTAGTCGTTCACTCTCAGTATCCTTCACCGTCATAATGCTTCACTCTCAATATAGGTCACAATTAAAATAAACAAACTTGCAAATCTTAGACCATTAAAATTGCCTTCTAAAGTGTTTTAAACTCATTCTGATGCTCAGATTCTGTCCCTCGTAAAGGATTCTGTCAATATCTTTTCTATCTATTATCAAGTAATTTTGTATATCCTGCTCAAGTCTCCTCTTAGTGTGTGTGTGAGTTTGTAAATAGACATACATATGTACCTACTTACACACGTACGTTGTGATGTCTGTTGAGGCGGGACAATGTGTCGTGGGGTCGAACCCTGGCCTGCCGCAGTTTGGTAAATATTTAATACCACTTGTATCGTGGTTTCACTGCTATATAGACTGCTTGTTGAGGCGGGTAATCACACAGGAGGAGACTGTAATTAATCCTTGAGCATCCACCGCCACGAGTGTCCTCGCAACAGGAAACAAGCCTAGTTCGCTAGGCCCATGTTGTTTGTGGGATCTATGGCGGAGTGGATAAGGTGACACGTACATTGTGTTGTCTCTTGAGGAGGGACAATGTGTCATAGGGTCGAACCCTGACCTGCCGCAGTTTGGTAAATGACTATATATATATATATATATATATATATATATATATATATATATATATATATATATATGAGAGAGAGGGAGAGAGTCCCTTGGCCTAGAAGTAAGTGAAATGTCTTCTAGGAAGAGTTTAGAGGCCCTTTCCTGTTAGTTAGTTACCATTTTGTCCTAGGCACATGTCGATTAGACACTAGGTCTATTGTATGTGTGTGTGTGTGTACTCACCTAGTTGTACTCACCTAGTTGTGGTGAGTACAACTAGGTGAGTCACACACACACACACACACACAAACAGGAGCTGTGACTCGACTCCTGCAACAACAATTAGGTGTGTGTGTGTGTGTGTGTGTGTGTGTGTGTGTGTGTGTGTGTGTGTGTGTCTCCGTGCATGAAATAAGAAAAACTACCAAGTCACTGCCCACCTGTCTCCAGCAGCCGCCTCTCCTCCTCTTATCATTCACATCATCAACAGCCTTTTTTATCAGCTATTATATCATGCTTATTTATATGCTGCATGTGTTTTCTCTTACATGTATCTTCTCTATATGTTTGTATGTACACACACACACACACACACACAAAGTGTTTATCGACAAGTACCTTTTACAACTAGTAAGTAACACACATACTTGTATGTATATATATATATATATATATATATATATATATATATATATATATATATATATATATATATATATGTGTGTGTGTGTGTGTGTGTATGTACCTTCTCACATATGCTGATAAATAATGATAGTAAAAAGGAATATACCACCTTAAAAACTGGGAACGCTTGGAAGCAATTGTACTCGCTGGAACGCAGGCGATAGAGCTACATCATAATCTACACTTGGAAAATCCTAGAAGGAATGGTCCCGAATCTGCACACAGAAATCACTCCCTACGAAAGTAAATGACTGGGCGCCATTGGTACACTAAGAGAAAAGACAATAAGTGTCCTGGGCCCAAGACTGTTCAACAGCTTCCCACCATGCATAAGGGGAATTACCAATAGGCCCCTGGTTGCCTTCAAGAGGGAGCTGGACAGATACTTTAAGTCGGTGCCGGATCAGCCGGGCTGTGGTTCGTATGATGGACTACGTGCGGCCAGCAGTAACAGCCTTGTTGATCAGGCCCTGATCCACCGGGGGGCCTGGTCGTGGACCGGGCCGCGGGGGCGCTGATCCCCGGAATACCCTCCAGGTAGACTCCAGGTAGGTAGACCACAACAGCAATTTGAAGTATAATATAAGATTGGAAGAATATGAAGAAAAATATGTGCCGCATTTTTTGTGTAATACTGTAAAGAGACGAAGTGTTTAACTGCCTTACTGGACCCCTGAGCTAGTGGACAACAACTCAATTACTATTATTACTATTATTATTATTATTATTATTATTATTATTATTATTATTATTATTATTACTATTACTACTACTACCGTTGTTGTTATTATTGTTGTTATAAATATTACTATTATATTCTTAGAGAAGCGTTTAACCCGTAGGCGTCATACAGCTTTTGGGAAATAGGTGGTAATCATGTTTGTTCTGAGGAAGGAAAGAACACGTAGGTTAAATATCCATAATGATATATATTTAGGCCATTAAGAGTGCATAAAAACTTGAAAAGTCGTACTCTCGTGATGACGGAACTTAAAATTATAGAGCAATACAAATAAAGAAAAGAAACAGGCAGTCGTCTCTGCCTTATGTATATCCTGGAATGATATAATTTCACAGTGTATTGCCGTGACAAGTACCAAGTTAAGCTCCACCTTTAAATTATGCACAAGTATTTAACTTCTATTATGGCGTCAGCAAAAACAACCTCTCGCAATGATGTCTCTCTTTTAAACTAGTTTGCTTTCATACCAGCGAAAATTGCCTAGTAATAGCAGTCTAGGCGAGCCCTAATGGCATCTTAGTTTTAACTTGTCCCTTCACACTCCCACCGGCTCGTTCATTTCGTCGGCTACCTCGTGAAAATTAAATGTTTCTTTTTTCTTGCCCCCTAGTTCTCTGTTACAGTGTATCGCAACTGCTAGCATCAGACTACCATGGCAAACACCACACCGTCTCGAACTTTCATAACGGGTAATTTTCTTAGGTGGAATTGTGGTTGTAACTATCCTGGGTCCCCATCATCACTGTGTCCTACTTCCACCACACGGTGTCTTGCACGCACACACACACACACACACACACACACACACACACACACACATGCACATGTGTAGTACCACACCACAAGCCGCCACCATTTCAGTCTAGACACTTTTTTGACTTTCATCGGATCTACATGACTGCAACGGCTCCCTTATTGCTTTGTTTCCGACTGCTGCAAGGCTTATTTTTGTGATCTTGTTACACTTTTTATCCCTTGGTAATCTTTCTGTCTGATCTACTGAAAACAATCCGCCTCAGATACACCTGTGTTCAGTTAAGACAGAGGCAATAAGACGAAGGACAACACCCTTGCGAATGGTTTGGGAGTTAGGGACTACCAGCAGAAATTCTCAGCATGAGGAGCTCTCACTCCCAGAGGAAGGGTTCTGCTCTTCCCCGACACACTCTCAGTAATTGTTGAGGATGTTCTAGCCATCACTGCGCAATCCCAGTACGACTGTTTGTACTTGGAAGGGAAAACTAGTATGGATGAAGAACCTATTTAAGCATACCACTGCCTGCCATCCTTGCTGATATTTGGGTCGCTAAGTCCAACATCGTGACTGAGGAGACGATCAGGGAGAATGGCTGCTGCTGATTCCAGGGAGACGACACACGAAGACATGTAGAGTGCTATCTGTTTTTCCATACAAATACCCGTGCCATCTAGTCTAACTGCAAGTTTAACTTGATCCTACCACCCAGCTTTCAGAATTAGATTGAGTATCTGTGTGAATGTTGTCTTCAGGAGACTGCTGCTTTCTGTTAGTTTATTGTTGTCATATACAGGAGTACAGATCTCAGGAAATATCTTAGCCTCACCAGGCGTCAGCGATTTGCTCAGTGTAATGAATTCATTTTCTACACAGTGTAGGTAGACTGATGGCCTCTGGGTCGAGTGAGAGATAAGGGAATCTCGCCGTTTTACTCATCTTTCTTACCTCACTTAAAATATGTCTATTCCACTCCTCCTATAGCGATGTCCTCTTTCCCGTGTCCTTTAGATGCTGGGTCCTTTACCTGCTCCCTTAAATGCTCTAGTTTCTCCCACCTCCCTTAAATGCTCTCCTTCCTCCATCCTCCCTTAAAAGCTGTCCCATATCCCCCCTCCCTCAACATTGTTTTCTCTCTCCCCTCCCCTTTCCCCTTCCCTTAACACTCTCCCCTCAACGGAGGCTGAGGATGTCGCTCACTTGGGCTGAGGACCAAAGGGTTGTGCTACCTCAAGATTAATGATTCTTCACTACGATGACCAAGATACGCAAGAGGTCCTAGGGCAGGTCCTCCCCAGCCGGAGGGAATGACCGCTATGACACTCTGTCACAGGGGCTATTTTGACTCCTTTCACCTGGTATCAGGTTAAGGCCCGGCTGGACGCTACCCAAGAACTACAGCTACTGCCAAACTTCGTATAATTAATGATTCCTGGGTTTCTGAGTCTTTGTCAATATGCACACAATCTGTGGCATAGGGCGACCCTCACCGAGCTGGCTCTGTGTACCGCAAAGTAGGGTGCGTACACTACCAAATATAGTGCGTACACGGCAAGATAGGGTGTGTACACCTTAAAATATTGTGCTCACTCCGAAAAACAGGATGTATACACCTGTGAATAGGGTGTGCATACAGCAAAAATGGGGAATAGGGCATGTACGTCGCAAAATAGGATGTGTTCTCTGCAGAAGAGGGTGTGTACATGGTGGAGCAGTACCTGTGCATCACCTAGTAGGATCTCTACACATAATTTTATCTAGTGTTTGTAAACTAAAACACGATGTTTCTTCACAGCCTCACACAGCAGATGGTTTCCGGCTGCTGATGCTGTAATTGTTGTGACTGCTGTTGCTTCTGCTGTTACAGCTGTTGTTGCTGCTGCTGGTGCTGCTGTTGCTGCTATTATTTTAATGCCTGCTGCTGTTGCTTTTATGGTTGTAACTGCTGCTGCTGCTGATCCCCGGTATAGTATACTGCCGTTGCTGCTGTGGATATTATGCGATGGTAAGCGTGAGGGAGGGCGGGGGGGAAGAAGGTAGGTAAAAGGAGGAAAAGAGGGAGAGAGGAAAGGAAAAACGGAGATGGTGTGGGAGAAAAGGAATAAGCAGAAAGGAGAAAGGGATATGTAAACAAACGAAGCACAAGAGGAAAATAAAAGCAGCCAGGTGTAAATAAGTGTGAGTTTCGCCGGCTTAGGAAAGTTCCTCTTATTGAGTGAAAAATATTGCACCATTCACATATAAATTTTTAAGCAATAGGTTTTGACAACAGGGAAAGACTCACTACAAAAAAAAAATATTAACTGTTAACTATAAAGATATGCTATTGTCTAGAAAATAAATCCATTGTTTTCTTTCGTTCTTCTTTGTCATTTGTTCTTAAAATCTTTTCTTGTCTCCGTTTCTTATTCTTTTTTTTTTCAAGAACATAATACTAGATATAATTTTTCAAGTCACATAAATTTGCTAAAATAAATTATCACACAATGCGACTCGCGAGAAAAAAATATTTAATAGAGAAGACGATCACAAGCAATACCAGTGAGAGCTGAAGTGTGTGAACGTTACTGTAATATACACCACGATAACATAGCTTGCATGACCCCAGACTACTCATTATTATGCCCGTAAAACTTAATTCATGAATAATGTACAGTTTCCTGCACTCTCTGAAAATGACAGTCTTTAAATGTAGCAAAATATAAAAGGTGCTTAGCTTGACCTTTCTAGTTCCCCCGAAGCTGTGTATGTCAACTCACGGAAGTCCAAAGGTCTACCTACCTGGAGGTAGGTAGGTATTTCTGTTAGTGCACTGTTTATATTCTCTTAATTTTTTTCCACTGCGGTGTTTTTTCCATATTGGTAAGTCGCATGTTATATAATAACTTCATAACGCAGTACTGAGATTAGTCCTGATGAATACATTTAATTTACTGAAAGGAGATGCGATATTAACAGCCGTTTGAACACACTTTCCTAGTCTCTAGAACTTGCATGAGTGTGTCGTCCACTGAGAATATTGTAAATATCCAGGAGGATATAAATCAAGTCTTCCAAGTGGGCGGCAGGAAGAAATTTGATATTCAATGTGGACAAATTTCAGTCATTTCATTATGGATAGCTTGAAGAAATTAAAGCTGGAACGGTGTATAAAACATTCTAATAACATAATAGAGCGATGAACTAATGTGAAGGACTCAGGAACTTGTATTCCTTTAATATAAAATTAAGTTATACTGAATTTAGAGACAGTTTTTGTTGGTGTGCGGCCAAAATTATGTAGTTTTCTCAAGGAAATCAATTTTTGTTATACTGGAAGTAAATGTAAGCTGTGTTGAGTTTATATATTTGGCTTCAATGTTGTGAAGATTTCGTCTGGTGAGACTGTTTAACATATCGACCAATAATATTAGAAAAAGATAAGAAGTCTTATCATGGTCTCTTATCCATTTCTCCTCCTCTTCGCTTCTGTGCCTATTTTCTTTGTCTTCACACCTTTTCTTTGCCTCCTCTCTTCCAATCTCTCTCTATCCCTCCTTCACCATTTCCCTCTTGCCTCCTCCATTTACTTCTCCATTTCCCTCCTCCTCCCTAGGCAACGTGAGCTTACGGTAAACAGGGAACAATTTTTCGCACACCATCAATCACCGAGCTGGCAGATGGACACCCAGAACCCGTCGTGGGGAAAGGCCCGTGCCAGTCTCGCCGTGGTGGTGGTGATGGTTGTGGTGTAGGGGGTGGTTATGGTGGTGGTAGTGGTGGTGGTGGTGGTGTGGGTACTAATGATGTTAGTAGTAATGGTGGTAGTGACAGTGGTGGTGGTATTGGTGACGGTGCTGGAGATGGTGGTGGTAGAGGATTGGGAAAGTAGTACTGATAAGTGACATGGGTAGTGGTGGTGGTAAAGATGGTGATCTTGGTATTAGTAAATGATAATTGTTCTGATGATAGCGATGGAATGGTTGATGGTAACGGTGTTTGGACTACTGGTTGTGATGGTGGTGAGATGGACGTGTTGTTGATGCAGGTGGCAGTTGTGGTGATGGTGATGCGGGTAGTAGTAGTTGTCTTGGAGGGAATATTGGGGTAGTTGTAGTGGTTGCGGTGGCAGTTATAGTAGCAGTAATAGTGGCAGTGATAGTGGCAGTGATAGTGGCAGTGGCAGTGATAGTGGCAGTGATAGTGGCAGTGGTAGTGGCAGTGGTAGTGGCAGTGATAGTGGCAGTGGCAGTGGTAGTGACAGTGGTAGTGGCAGTGGTAGTGGCAGTGGGCAGTGGCAGTGGTAGTGGTAGTGGCAGTGGTAGTGGAAGTGGTAGTGGCAGTGATAGTGGCAGTGATAGTGGCAGTGATAGTGGCAGTGATAGTGGCAGTGGTAGTGGCAGTGATAGTGGCAGAGATAGTGGCAGTGGTAGTGGCAGTGATAGTGGCAGTGATAGTGGCAGTGATAGTGGCAGTGATAGTGGCAGAGATAGTGGCAGTGGTAGTGGCAGTGATAATGGCAGTGGTAGTGGCAGTGATAGTGGCAGTGATAGTGGCAGTGATAGTGGCAGTGATAGTGGCAGAGATAGTGGCAGTGGTAGTGGCAGTGATAGTGGCAGTGATAGTGGCAGTGATAGTGGCAGTGATAGTGGCAGAGATAGTAGCAGTGATAGTGGCAGTGATAGTGGCAGTGATAGTGGCAGTGATAGTGGCAGTGGTAGTGATAGTGGAAGTGATAGTGGCAGTGGTAGTGACAGTGATAGTGGCAGTGAAAGTGGCAGTGATAGTGGCAGTGATAGTGGCAGTGGTAGTGACAGTGATAGTGGCAGTGATAATGACAGTGATAGTGGCAGTGATAGTGGCAGTGATAGTGGCAGTGGTAGTGGCAGTGATAGTGGCAGTGGTAGTGATAGTGGCAGTGATAGTGACAGTGGTAGTGGAAGTGGTAGTGGCAGTGATAGTGGCAGTGGTAGTGACAGTGATAGTGGCAGTGGTAGTGGCAGTGATAGTGGCAGTGGCAGTGATAGTGGCAGTGGTAGTGGCAGTGGCAGTGGTAGTGGCAGTGGTAGTGGCAGGGATGGTAATACGAAGCTAATTTATTAAAGTACTTCATCAGCAATAAATCTGTTGTGACCGCTGCTGCCGATAATAATTATATTAATGTCTAATTGCTCAATAACTTACAGCAGTTCAGACGTGTGAGAACGGCGGTGGAACGATGGTAAGCTGGAAGGATATGGAAACAGACTGGTTTCCCGTTGATATTCTGGCTAGCACATTCACTTTGCTAGCCAGTAACGCTCCATAAAAAGACGGGACTGTGTAGAATGATTCCAATAAGGGATTGTGCTTGACCATTCTAATTTCAATTGTGTGAAGCGATTCCAATCCTGGAATGCGTGAAGCGTCTACAATCGTTGAGTATGTGGAATGATTCTAACCGGAATTATATGAAATGATTCTAAGCCTGGACTGTGTTGAATCAGAAGTAGTTAGGGACATCGATGTAAACAGACTGGCTGATACTCTTGTCGGGACATTTGTCGGTTGACTCGTAGAATTGTAAGTAAACTACGCACCAAACCCATGGTAAACCAGTCCTAAACCAGCAGACTTGCTGTGGATTTGAGGCCTCCTACCGGTGATGTGTGCTGATTATAATTCTCAGGCTGTGAGACAGAATATCTTAGCATACACTGATAGCATTTCTCAGTGTGATTCTACATGTGTTTGGGTAACGATTTTGTACGACTGGCAAACTAAATAAAAAAAAACGAACTAATCGATAATATCCGCTAATTATTGTGTTTTTTTTAACGATATATCTGAATTTGATCAGCGTTATGAACAGTAAAAGTAAAAACTCATTTAAATGTTTTATGAGGAAAGAAATTAAGTTTGTAATTTGAAAAAAATATCTAGCTAATAAATATATTTCACCATCGGGCAACAGTTCCACAAAAATCTGTTTATTCACATTTAGAATTATTTTGTATACAAGCAATTTAATTTATGTGGCATATGACAATAATATCCCTGTAATTATCAGGAAAAAAATATATTAGTGAAATGTTTTATTCAGTTGACAGAAGTTTCCGCTGGTTTAAAGGACCCTCCCGGATAAATAAACTTACATCATATCAAATATTATTAAATAAAAAGTTACTCTGTACTTTAGTATAGCTTTATTTAAAACCAATCAATATAAAATACTTATAATCAGACATTTGCATAATCAAGTTGTTGTTTTTTTTTTTTTGCCTTTTGGGTTTGACCCTTTGCAAGGAAGGTGTATTGATGCAGGTGAAGGACTCTTTGTCCAAGGAACTGGAGCAACACTTCCCTCTGATCAACCCCTTCAGGTTCAGAGTATTATAACCTCAGGATAAATTTCTAGTTTTGCAGGATAAGAGTTGATATCCAGCAAGTCAGAATTTTCTATCTTAAATCATCTTACAGAAAATCTTTTCCGTTTTGGAACTGTTGAACTGATGGTTTAGAAACTATTGAATTACGAGAATAAGAACTATTTCCCTCCAGGGATAGAAACTATTTCCCAGCAGAAACAAAAGTTATTTACTAGCAAGAATAAAAATTATTTATTTACCAATTTGAGAATTTTTCCCTACAAGGAATTTATATTATTTCCCTGCAAGAAAAAAAAAATTCTGCGGAGAGAGAAACTATTTGCCAGCCGGGTTAAAAATTATTAGCTGCAGGGATAAAACCTCTTAGCTTTCAGGGATAAAAATCAATTTTCTTGTGGGGATACAGTCAATTGGCCTGCGGGAATAATGGGGACAGAACCAACTTTTTACAGTTCTCTGGGACAGTATTCAGAAATAGTATTCATTTGCTTACATGGATACAAATTCTCTGCTTTCAGGGATAAATTTTATATGCTTGCATGGATAGTAACTCCCATTCCGTCTTTTATTCCCTTGTGGTACAAGTGGAAAGCCCAGAATTATGGGATGGGAGTGGAACAGGAGGGACGGGTGTAAGTCAACGGAGGGGGATATAGACCAGAAAAAAAGAAATGAAGAAAAAATCAGATTGGACTGGAGGGGATCAGTCGATGGAGAGTGAGAGAAAGGAAAGGGAATGGAGGAAAGGAGGGGAAAAGGAGATGGGGTTGTGGATAATGGAAGGAGGGAGGGGGGTTGTTTGATAATGGAGGGAGGACTGAAAGAGGGGTGAGGCAGATGCATCGATTTCCATGGGGGTGGCTGCCCCCTTGTCACGAGCTTCACCTCATCACTCTCTTTATAGTGTTTCTCTCAGTGAGTTGAAGATGACACAGGCTGGCTAGCCCTCTCTCTCTCCCTCCCTCCCTTCATATATGTGTATATATATATATATATATATATATATATATATATATATATATATATATATATATATATATATATATATATTCACATTCTAAAGTTTTCTTAGCCAAACATTTAATTCAACTTAAAAAGTTCTCCTGAGCGTAATCAATCATGGTTGAGAAATCAACTAGAAAAGATTCTTCTAAGATATTGAGTTTATGGGAAGGGAAAATATAAAAGAAAAAAGGAAAAGTGGACGATGAGGAAAAGGAAGAGGAAGAGAAGGAGAAAGAGTAAGAAAAGAGAAATCAGAAAGAGTAAGAAAATGAAGAAAGAGGAGTAGGAGGAAGATTAGCAAAGCCGAAGAAGAGGAGGAGAAAGAGGACGCAGAAGAGAACCAGTAGTGGAAAAGAAAGAAGAGAAGGAGAAATATTTGAAAAGAAGGAATATATATTGTGTTAGTGGCCTTTTACATTCTTCGAATTCTGAGGTGTTCCAGCGCGTTCGTGGGTACTGATTCCCTGGCACATTTCAGCGTGAGTAAAGAGGCATCGTCCTCGACCAGGCTGGTATGCGGACTGATGGTCTGTCTGATCGACACAGTTCTGCCCGTGCACGTCGATTTTGTGGACGATTGAGAAATTAAGCTTGTGGGTCTTGCATATGGAAATAATTTTGTCATTTTGTTCAGTGTTGTGACAGGCTTTGCATAAGAAGTTTATTATTATTATTATTATTATTAATTATTATTATTATTATTATTATTATTATTATTGTTGTTGTTGTTGGTATTATTATAATGGTTGTTGTTATTGTTATTATAATAATCATAATAATAATAATTATTATTATGATCATAAGTATTATTATTATTATAATATTCTTGAGAAAGCTTTAAACACGTAAGGGTCATAGAGCGTCTGGGGGAATGGGAGGTAATCCTGATTGATCTAATGGAGGAAAGAGTAGTTCCTATACTCGCTGATGTGTCTGTTAGGTTAAGAACTTATCGACTGCACGATCATCATCAAGAAGACATGTCACATGTGCACCACTAGTCAAAGACACGTTAATTAGTAAACCATGTATTAAAGTAAACTCTCTGAGATATAAAACGAAATATAAACCCCTCGAAGCACATGCACTGCATATTCTGCTTCTCTATATATTTACAAAACAATCGTATATAAAGGAAGTGTAGATAAATGATTCAGAGAAACGACAAGTTAATATATTAGAAAGAGGTGCTACACTTGGAGTATCTTTATTGAGGAAACGTTTCGCCACACAGTGGCTTCATCAGTCCAATACAAAGAAGAAA
This sequence comes from Cherax destructor, assembly GCA_009830355.1. Classification (NCBI taxonomy): domain Eukaryota; kingdom Metazoa; phylum Arthropoda; class Malacostraca; order Decapoda; family Parastacidae; genus Cherax; species Cherax destructor. Next base: position 68,245 of record WNWK01000231.1, on the reverse strand, counting down.
AGTGAGGATCAGGAGTTTGAGATAATCAGGCCTTCTGCCTGGATTCGATGTAATCAATTCATCAATCTTGATAGGAATCATACAAAAGAGGTAAATAATATTCCTTTAGATGATCAATATATATATATATATATATATATATATATATATATATATATATATATATATATATATATATATATATGCAAACTGTGCTATCTCCTCCTATTTGTTCGGGCAATATATTCCATATATTTCTGGATTAAAAACAAAATATTTCTCTTCGTGGGAAAAAGAAAACGTTTTGTGTATAAAGTAAATATCATGTCTTCTTCACCAGGTATTTAATGCTCTTTAATGGTTTCAAAGAGTTACGTTGCTTTATTAATCAATCTTCGTCTCGAAAGGATGAATAAAATCAGTTCTTCAAAACAGGTTTTTATGAGATTTACATATTAGCCTGAATATCATCTTGCTGGCTCAGCGCTAGATACCCTCCAGTGTGTCAACGTCTTTATGAGAGCGATAAATATCCAGGGTATTTTCTAGGAGGTAATGACAGTTTACCCAGAGTGAACACGACTTTCCAGGATCACAAGTAGAATAACCTGATAACAAAGACTTGGATTTAGTTTGTTTTAGTTTAATGGTTCAGTGAACTTCCTATTGCCTCACTGACTGCCTAATGTTATTACACTGTTTTCTGAGTCCATTCACTGAACACTGTCTTTGTGCACTGCCTAATCTGTGTGTTTGTTTGTGTGTGTGTGTGTGTGTGTGTGTGTGTGTGTGTGTGTGTGTGTGTGTGTGTACGCTTGTGTGTGTGTGTGTGTGTATGCTTGTGTGTGTGTGTGTGTGTGCGGGCGCGTCTCTGTGTGTTTATGTGTATGTGGGGGAGGGGGTAGTCCAGGCATCAGGAAGAAGACTGGGGGAGGGGGTGATTAATGGTTTGTCCACCCTGCCGCCTCAACACACACACACACACACACACACACACACACACACACACACACACACACACACACACACACACATGTGTGAACATACCTTCAACACGTGCTGTGGTACCTAAGTCATTCTGGTCACAGCAATAACAAATGACACAGCTGACACAGCTACTCTGCTTCACCCTAAACAATTTACTCTCGACCTGCAACATACACTTTAAAGTGTTCCTACACACAGCACATGACTGTGTCCCCGACCACACCGAATTATTTAACCTTATTATCTTTATTTTTAGCACTTTGTGATATTTTTGTGAGTCACTTTTAGCAGTAATAATAATGACCATGATATTAGTGATACTACTACTACTATTACTATTACTGCTACTACTATTACTACTACTACTACTACTACTACTACTATTACTACTACAACTACTATTACTACTACTACTATTACTACTACTACTACTATTACTACTACTACTACTACTATTACTACTACTACTACTATTACTACTACAACTACTATTACTACTACGACAGTTATTGTAATAAGAGTAATATTATTATATTCGTGAAGAAGCGCTAAGCTCATAGAGATTATACGGACTCTCGGAAATAAAAGGTAATCAGATTGAATCCAAGGAAGGTGATGGTAGCTCCGGTCCCTTAGACCAAGATCCCGTCACCAGAATCAAGGCATCAATCAACCTTTGAATGCAGCAACATGGACAGTAACAATAATGGAGGTAAGAGCAGTTGTCACTGGACCCGGGCTCTAATTCCTTGGATCAGGTCTGAATACCTTCCATTCTCCCAGGCGCTGTATGATCCCTACGGATTTAGCGCTCCTTTCATGAAAGTGATACTATAATAGTCATGTTTCATTTGGTTTTCTTACCTGGAGTCTACCTGGATGGTGTTCCGGGGATCAACGCCCCCGCGGCCCGGTCCTTGACCAGGCCTACCGATGGATCAGGGCCTGATCAACCAGGTTGTTACTGTTGGATCTACGTTGCCCAGCGTACGAACTACAGCCCGGCTGATCGGGATAACCAGATAAATTCATACAGTGGGACTTATTTTCATTGATTGTAATAACATTCATAATATCAGGAAGTGGTAATTAGTTAGGAAAAGTTAACGCAATAATAGCAGCAGTAACATTAACTTATAAGGAGGAAATAATTTGGTGGAACAATCTCAAAAGACCGACAAAGGACTCAATAATCAGAGTGTTCGAGAATTTCTATAATGACTATAATGCCTGGAACTCATGGGGGGGGGGGGGGGAAAGGTTGGAACGCTTTACCTATGTGAATTCTGTCAATGCCTTTATTGACGGACACAAGACTTTTCGACTGGATATTCACAGCCAACAACGTCAGGATATTGTTGCACATCGTATCCCCCAGACAATCTTGCTTAGTCATGTTTGTCAGTTGCCGTACGTCAGTTAACGCAGAGAAGTGACGACGGTAGGCATTATCCAGCAGCACATTCGGTGGTCATAAGCCAATGAAGAGAACCACTTAGAGCGCTATTAATTAAATGAACAGCGAAATAGGGAATAAATATTGACGGTAGAAGTGAGTATGTGGCAACCCTTTTCACAGACGCTCGCAGCTGATTGGCGTGATTAATAGTGTGTCGGCGAGGGTGGCGGAGTACGACGATCACCAACACACACCACAACATCGACTCGACTCAAACATAAATAAACACATACAGCACATGGCTGCAAAATATATTTGCTCAGTTTGGAAACAGAAATATGGATACGTGAGGTGTCTCTTCTCTCCTTGACACATATGTATACGCATGTACGCAGCCAGGCATACTACATGCACACACACACACACAGTGAAGAGGCGGGGCCCGGAGCTGTGACTCGACCCCTGCAACCACAACTAGGTGAGTACACATACACACACACACACACACACACACACACACACAAACAAGACTAGTCCCAGAGCTAAGGGAATTGTCCTACGAAGAAAGGTTAAGGGAAATCGACCTGACGACACTAGAGGACAGGAGGGTTAGGGGAGACATGATAACGACATATAAAATACTGCGAGGAATAGATAAGGTGGATAGAGACAAGATGTTCAAGAGAGGGGACACAGAAACAAGGGGTCACAATTGGAAGTTGAAGACTCCTATGAGTCAAAGAGATGTTAGGAAGTATTTCTTCAGTCATAGAGTTGTCAGGAAGTGGAATAGCCTAGAAAGTGACGTAGTGGAGGCAGGAACCATACATAGTTTTAAGACGAGGTTTGATTAAGCTCATGGAGCAGGGAGAGAGAGGACCTAGTAGCAATCAGTGAAGAGGCGGGGCCAGGAGCTATGAATAGACCCCTGCAACCACAAATAGGTGAGTACACCAGGAGCTATGAATCGACCCCTGCAACTACAACTAGGTGAGTACACACACACACACACACCAGGAGCTGTGAATCGACCCCTGCAACTACAAATAAGTAAGAACACTCATACACACACATACCGATTGAATTTTCCTCATTAGCTCCTCGTTAGTTGAGCCCTGGTCACAGACCGGGCCGCGGGGGCGTTGACCCCCGTAACCCTCTCCAGGTACACTCCAGGTCTCCAGGAATCCTTTGCAGACAGGGACACTTCTGAGTCTATCCCTTCCGTCATGTCATTCATATATACCAGAAACAGAACCTGTCCTTGGACTGACCCCTGTGGCACCCCGCTCGTCACAGGCGCCCACTCTGACACCTCGTCACGTACCATGACTCGTTGTTGCCTTCCTATCAGGTATTCTCTGATCCATTGTAGTGCCCTTCCTGTTACACCTACCTGGTCTTCCAGCTTTTGTGTGGAACAGTCCAAGAAAATCCAATCTACCCAAACCCCTTGTCGTAAAACTCCAATGGGTTTGTGACACAGGATTTCCCTGTGAAGGAAAATCATAAGGAAGAGAAAATACATTTACAGTATTCTGAATTTATCGATATCGTAAGTTTACATCGTCTGTTTACAAGATGAATCCTCTGTCTGTCAGTACCTACATCAATATTGTCTTATATGATACAAAACACTGTAGATGTTATACATATTACTAACACTAGACATCAACATTGAAAATATAATGTGAAAAAATGATTTCATATTTATTTATGATTTAATATTGCATCTGTACACTTGTTTTCATTTCTCTCTACTACGAATGGAACATGTACAATCTGTAATTATTTGTGTGCATAAGTTTTAATCAATTTTAACTTTTATAATTGATTTGTGTGTATTTTTATGGTAATAAATGATAAAATAGACTATCATCTACATACGTTTTATGCATTCATGACTTAACTGACTTTTTCTTGAATTGTTTGGGTGGCAAGTCTCAAATACAAATTCCAATATACTGAAAAATCCGCGCATAATTGGACCCGCATAGTTCAAACCCACTTTCTTCAAGAGTTAACTGTGTGTGTGTGTGTATATATATATATATATATATATATATATATATATATATATATATATATATATATATATATATATATATATATATATATATATATATATATATATATATATATTCACTTAATCACTTAATTCGTCCATTAACATTATGCTTTGCCTGAGTAGATATGACTGATGTATGATGATTACAGACCTGTTGTTAATCATTACACTTACTTTTCAATATATTCGGTTACCTTTTCCAATAATTTTTATAGTTATATAATATTGGATATAATATACGAATGGTAATTAATTCATATTTGTATTCATAAATCTACTTTTATATTGATACACAGAGAGTACTGGCAATTAATTTTGTCAACCAATGACCATCGTCATTACAAGCTGCGCAAATTCACGAAAATAGTCATTGCTCCTGTTTGTGTTTTAACGCTTCTTTTGATTATAATAATAATGCTCCTGTTTGTTAAGTCTGAGTTGCATGAAATTTCTGCCCCGAAGGGAGTAGAGGAACTTTTTTCCGCAACTGTGTGTATCAGAGTTTACGGTGATCCCTATTTTAGGAATTAAAATAATACTGATTGGTTGTGTACAGATGAAAGGCAGAGTTAGTGACCCTCATGCAAGTAGTATCCTGGTAACCTTGGACTCTTAGGGAGTTTATGGTGGCAAATCTGGGTCAACTTGCAGGGGTCAGGTCCCTGGGTGTGGTTGACACACATTTCCTGGAAGTTCTGTTTGTGTTGAAAATATTGACTTTAGGGTGTATCTGAATACTAAACTGCAAGACGAATGAACTTGTACTTCTTTGGAATGAATATCAAAATAAACACAATTTATGTGTGTGTGTGAGAAATCACGAAAGTGCTTGAAATTTCACTTTTTTTTTACTGTGGTTATTTTGCATATTGTGATATCACACACGAACCATACATAGTTTTAAGACGAGGTTTGATAAAGCTCATGGAGCAGGGAGAGAGAGGACCTAGTAGCAATTAGTGAAGAGGCGGGGCCAGGAGCTATGCATCGACCCCTGCAACCACAAATAGGTGAGTACACACACACACACACACATATATATATATATATATATATATATATATATATATATATATATATATATATATATATATATATATATATATATATATATATATATATATATCAACAATGCAATAGCCGAGGATTCGAACCCATGTAGGATTCGAATCCTCGGCTAGTCGGTGTTGTTATTGATTCAATACCACTCGTTCGTGGCCACAATAACATATATGGAAGATAAGCCACAAGGATGTAAATCAATAATGATGAGGTAGGAATCACAAAATCTTGGATATAATACCTCGTGAAAATAAGTTTTAACACAGCCTACGAAAGCTAGAAAGAATAAGAACTTTTTTGACATAGTATATGGTATAAAAATGATGGGAGATCGGCAGATGCATTACCCAACGATGGAAAAAGCATATTTCTCTCTGTGTGTGCAAGCTGTTCTCTGTAAATCGTACTTGAGCTTATTAGAATCAGGTCTGATGTGGTTTTCATGATTGGGAAACGCCAATACAAGACGCCAATACAAGACGCCAATACAAGACGAAAATACAAGACGCCAATACAAGAATTTAGTTACCTATGCATTCAATGGATCAGCTTAGTGTAATAGCTCATAGGAGTAAACTGCGGTGACGCATTTGGAGTCATTATTAAATTTAAAATCACTAAAAATACAGAAGTTTTATTGAATTAATTCACTGAAGAGAACAAAGTAACAGTCATTTACAGTGAAGCAGACCTGGAGTTTACCTGGAGAGAATTCCAGGGGTCAACGCCCCCGCGGCCCGGTCCGTGACCAGGCCTCATGTTGGACCAGAGCCTGATCAACCAGGCTGTTACTGCTGGCCGCACGCAGTCCAACGTACGAACCACAGCCTGGCTGGTCAGGTACCGACTTTAGGTGCCTTTTTTTTTTAATCTTTTCTGGGATGCATCAAACTTCTATCTGATATTGATTCAATTCTTGCTGATTTCATACACAGGTATGGATAATAAGGCCAAGATAATATTCCATATCTCTCGTCGAGGTGTTTGTGTTAATCCAACAGCAGATATACCTCAAAAAAAAAAAAACATAATTTTTAAAGGGGTGGAGGGGTGAGCCATCGGAAGGCCTCGGTCAGATGACCAAAAGTTCCAGCGGCGGGTCATCATGTGACAAAGATCCGCATCAGGAAACACTTGTCCTGTTTCCTGACAAATCTTCCCTAACCTAACCTAACCCTCAGTGATTATTTGGTATTGTATACGCCGTGGGAATGTTGCTGAGCGATTTCTCAAGTTCAGTCCAGAAGAGTAACATAAAGCGAGGTATTTATTTGCGATCTTTTAAAACTTTATGAAGTTTCATTATATTGATGACATAACCAGAGGCTCAGATCAAACAGAATTCATTGACTTGAAGTGGCTACTAAAACTCTGAGTCTGTTTGGTGGATTCTCACTGATCTCCAAAGTAATTATCAACGATGATTTAAACTTATGGAAATTTATGTTTCTTTGCAATATAACATCAGTTCTCTTGTGTGGATTTTGTGGCTAAAATGCCCAAAAAGTCAGAAAACGCCTCAAATCAGTCTTAAACGTCGAATGCAGAGGAAGGGCTACCTAGTAATTGCAGTTTTACCAGAGGACAGAAGTGTCAGACTCGTGCAAAAGGTGCCATATATTGGAGAGGCTAGACAGTGACTGAAGCTGCGTAGTGAAGTCTCTCGAGAGTGACTGGTGCTAAATACTGGAGAGGTTCAACATGTGGTCGTCAGTTGGAAAACGATGTTCCCTGAAACAGAATGCAAAATTATAATTAAAAATGGTATTATATGAAGAGAGATTAATGTCTAACACACACACACACACACACACACACACACACACACACATACAGCCCCCGGTGGCCTAGTGGGTAAAGCTCTTGCTTCACGCACGGAGGGGCCGGGTTCAATTCCCGGTGGGGCAGAAACATTTCGAAGTGTTTCCTTACACACACATACACACACACATATATACAACAGGCCTAGTGTCTAATTGACATGTGCCTAGGACAAAATGGTAACTAACACACACACACACACACACACACACACACACACACACACACATGCACACATACATACAACAGGCCTAGTGTCTAATCGACATGTGCCTAGGACAAAATGGTAACTAACATGCCCCGGTGGCCTGGAGGCTAAAAGCTCTCGCTTCAAGCACGGAGGGCCCGGGTTCAATTCCCGGCAGGGCGGAAACATTTCGAACTGTTTCCTTACACACACACACACGCACACATACAACAGGCCTAGTGTCTAATCGACATGTGCCTAGGACAAAATGGTAACTAACTAACATATGGAGCGGGTAGAGTGACCGAGTAGCGGCCAGTGAAGAGGCGGGGTCAGGAGCTGTGAATCGACCCCTGCAACCACAACTAGGTGAGTACACACACAAATACATAATGCCTACGAAAAAATCTCACTTGTTGTAAAGCAGTTAATTAGAGTATGAAGGGTACCCAGTTAGAGCTTAATTGACGAAGGTAAAACAATGTGATACTACCATAAACAGGTAGAATTTTTTTGAAAATATAAATTTATTAATATAGAATTAATGGAATGAACGTCGTTATTTCGAAATATATTTAACAATTCCTATAAAATCTTAAGCTCAAAAGCGGCATATGTTTTTTTTTTTTTTACAGAAATGATGCAGTTGATAATTTGCTTTAAAAACTGAAATCAAGCTGGAAACAGAAGTGCATTTTTAAATATAAATATATGTGATGTTTATATAATTTATTGAAATAAATTAAATATAAATAATTAATAAAGGGTAACTCCAATAAGTACATATTAAAATACGCTGGAGATGAGGGCATTATTGATAGATCTTAAGGCCTTCTGACTTCAGGAGGCCTTTGTTACAAACGCCTTGGTGTAGGCCTCAGTAACGCTTGATTAAGAATAAGCTAATATCCAAAAGAGGATGGTAAATATAATAAGAGATACAAAAAAATATCTAAAAAATGGGGGTGATTTTGCTGAGGACAAATTTATTGACTTTAGAAAAATATAGACAAAAAAATACAGAAATCAAATTACTGAAAATGTTCCATAAAATTTTAATTTCAGAGAAATGATAAGAATTCAATGGAAATAATCCCAATAAAATAGCAAATAAAATTCAGAATAAATGAAATAAAAAATAACCTCCTGGAATAATACAGCACGTAGTGTTTGTTACGCTGTAGATATCAAAGTGTTCTCGTGATGAATTTAGCAAGCATAAAGATATTGTTTTTTGTTGGGTCCCTGGTCATGTTGACGTACAGGGCAATGAACAGGCAGACACTGCTGCGCGGTCAGCAGTACATGACCTTCCAGTTTCATATAGAGGTGTTCCTTTCACGGACTATTTTGCGGTCATTGCTACCCACCTTCGCACCCGTTGGCAACAACGCTGGTCTGACCTGCTGAATAACAAACTTCATTCTATTAAACCGGTTATAGGTTTCTGGCCTTCTTCTTGTCACCAATGTCGAGGTTGGGAGACTACTCTCTCCCGTCTTCGCATCGGCCACACTCGTCTTACTCACGGGTATCTCATGGAGAGGCTCCCTGCCCCTCTCTGTGAGCATTGTCAGGTTCCAGTGTCTGTTCGACATATCCTGTTGGACTGTCCACTCTATCAACGAGCACGCAGAATTTACCTCCAACGACGTCTTCGCTCTGCGGCCCTTTCTTTACCTTCCCTTCTTGCAGATGGACCCTCCTTTAATCCTGACTCTCTTGTTGACTTTTTGACAGAAACTGACTTACTACACAAACTCTGAAGATTATACCTCTAGCACCTCCCTCAGTCCCTTGTACCTCGATCTCTTGCTACCCTCCACCCCTGCACTTCCCACCGTCATCTAGCACTCCATACCCTACTAATCGTCCATCTCCCTCTTACAACTCACTCTCCCTGCATCCTACAATAACCTGCAGCGCTGTATAACCCCTGTGGTTTAGCGCTTCTATTTGATTATAATAATAATAATAATAATAATCTCGTGATGAATGAACAGCGAGTTATAGATCCTTGTGAATTACTAGTGTTAGACAGATGTTTAAGTACTGATGTCAGAATCACTTGTGCAGCTAGGGCCTAGCACAGATATATTGCCAGTACCTCGTCAAACACCCGCCTTACAATTACAGTAACAAATCATATATATATATATATATATATATATATATATATATATATATATATATATATATATATATATATATATATATATAGGATGGGGTCCACCTCTAGTGTCAATTGTGGGACCCATTGCCTCGGAGAAGTGGATAAAAAGACTTCAAGGAAGAATATTTAGATTTCTTTCTGAAGCCATTTGAATATTCCACTTCCCCTACTACCCCATCTTTTTTTTTTTATACAAACTTTATTTCAAGACAAAATACAAAATACAATGGGGAGTAAAACAACATAGATAACAACTCAGAGCTACATGTCAAATACTTCGTCCAACTCCCCGGCAGTGGGCCGCGTGCCCAGAATACTGCAGCCATTTCCCCTCTGGATCGCAACACTGAGTCTCTGAAACAGGAAGCTGGTCGCCCTGTGGTCCTTGGTTTCTATGATGAGTTTTCCACCCAGCTCCTTGAGAAACTTTAGAGCACACTTGCCCCATGCTCCATGGGTCTCCGACCCTATTGGGATGAAGTTATAGCAAGAGGGAAGGTCTTCATATTTGCGGGTCTTCTGGGTCTCCCTGTGGCTGGCAGCTCCACCCCTTCGGCTAAGGAGTGTGGCAGGTAGGTGTCTGCCAATGTGGCAGCACAGGTGTAGTCCCAAGCAATCTGCTTACCATCCTTCCAGGGTAGCATGGTGGCTCCATCAGGACGCTTTTGACTTCCATCAGACCTCTGCACTTGGGGTTCCCGTTGAGCTGGGCAACGGGCTGTGGCGAGGCTTCTCTTTATGATGTCATTGACCTCCTCATGTCTAGCATACTTCCTTCTGATGTGTGACACACTAGACCATGAAGTCCGAATTGGTCAGCCGTCGCCCTGCCGCAAATACACCTATGTTCGGTGAGTATGGGGGCGGCTAGGCGAAGAGCAACACCAATCCGAATGGCCTGTGGGTCGAGTCGAGTCCCCAGAGAGGAATTGGGAACAGCAAGAAGGAAATCTCCTGAGTGTGGTGCCTTCACCGCTAGGAGACGAGCTTTGTCCTTTCCTGAAGCGTTGGTGAGCATTGTGTTGGAAATTTTTCCATGATCGGTTTGTCCCAGTGGGACTGTTTGTGCTCTTTGGGAGGAGCTGGTCTACTGGAGGAGTCTGCCAGGATGTCCCACTGCACTGCTGCTTCAATGAACTTGGGGTCTTGAGCTCCCACCACCCTCTCAAACGTTCAGGGACAATCCTCTTGACTAATCTACTGGAAGCCAAACACGATGACAGAAATGCAGGTAACGCTACCTGCCTTGCTTTGCGCACCCTATACCTCCCAGTCGCACTGGGAGGGTTGCCTGCTCCCATTGCTGATCCTCTAGTGACAGATTCAGTGCCTTCTTGAAGGTTGATCTCAGGTGTGCGTCATACTCGTCAAGTGTTGGGTTTTCAAAAGAGGTGCGCACCTCAGGAAGTAAGTGAGTCTTGGCATAGTAAGACACCTTGTGAGGAGATACAGGGCATCATGGGCATCAAGATCACTTATTCTCTCCTCCATTCTTTTCAGGTCATTCACTTTGTCCTTGAGGACAGTGTCGATGGCGTGGTGACCCAGCGGTGCTCCCAGGAGGGTACTGTTGGATGGAGTGGTAGTAGTGACTTCTGGGAGGATTGTTTGCACTGCATTGATTATTTCCTGATTTGTTGTGATAATTTCACACTTTGAGGGATTAAGGATGAGTCCTAAGGCTTCTCCTTGTGTCTTCACCCGTTGTAGGTCCTCTAACAAGGACTCCCTAGTACCTGCCAGAGTGCCATCATCCAGGTACCAGATGTTGAGCTCGCTGCATAGGCTGGAAGTTAGTTCTCTTACTGCCAAACAGAAGAGAAGTGGAGCGAGTGGATCACCCTGCTGAACACCCTCAGACGAGGGAATTTCATGTTCCCCAAACAAAAGAGTCGAGGGTTTGCTGTAGCCAGCTGAAATGAAGGGAAAGAGACTGGGGAACCGATCCCGAACGGCTGGCAAGACCACATCTCTCTTCACCATATTAAAGGCATTTCTAAAGTCAAGTTTGACTACGGCCTTGTCTTCTGATAGGTCCCTGATGTAGGCCCTTGCCGCATGAGCTGCGGCTTCACTGCCTTGAGAGACCCCAAAGCCCAGTTGGTGTGGCTGGAGTAAACTGGCAGCTTCTAGGCGAATGTTTCTTACTGCTGCTTTGGCAACTAGGCGGCGAAGGGTGTTACCAACAGCAATGGGTCTGATTCCCCCATCCTTCTTCTTCAAAGCGCATAATGAGGCTCCAAAAAAGAAAGGTTTAATTTCTTCTGGGATTCGCCCAGCAAGGCAGTTGTTGACAAAAGTTGTTAATTCGGTGAGGAGAATTGATGCAGATGCTCCGAGTACTGGATTTACCATCTCTTTGAGGTGATTAACTACCACCAGTTCGTGGTTACAGTACGATATATACTGCTTGTGGAGGCTAGTACACCAAACGGGGAGTAGAATGAAATTAGCTCTGAGGCACCCACACCATCGTATGTCCTAGAATCACGGTAAAACACCTAGCTCTGCTGGGTGGGTGATCTTTGTAGGATTGGGTGGTCCTATGGGTTAGAGTGTCGTGTGATTTTCGCTAAAGATGGTGGTCCAATGGATAGAGGGATGTGTACTCTGTTCAGTTCACACAGGGCTGGTCATGGAAATGCAGGATCGAGTCCTGGCTAAGCCGCATAATGTTAAGATATAGTATATATATATATATATATATATATATATATATATATATATATATATATATATATATATATACATTATATATATATATATATATATACATTATATATATATATATATATACATTATATATATATATATATATATATATATATATATATATATATATATATATATATATATATATATATATATATATATATATATATATATATATATATATATATATATATATATATATATATATATATATATATATATATATATATATACTATATCTTAACATTACTGGGCTTAGCCAGGACTCGATCCTGCATTTCCATGACCAGCCCTGTGTGAACTGAACAGAGTCACATCCCTCATCCATTGGACCACCATCTTTAGCGAAATCACACGACACCTACCCATAGGACACAATCTACAAGATACCCACCCAGCAGAGCTAGGTGTTTTACCGTGATTCTAGGACATACGATGGTGTGGGTGCCTCAGAGCTAATTTCATTACTCCCCGTTTGGTACTAGCCTCCACAAGCGTATATATCGTACTGTAACCACGAACTGGTTAGTTAATCAGTAACATTACTACGACTAGCCGAGGGCTCGAACCCGTGTTGTTTTGTCCCGCCTCATATATATATATATATATATATATATATATATATATATATATATATATATATATATATATAGAGTGTAAAAATTATAGCTGAATAAGTCAGTTGAGTATACCTGGTAAAGTGTATAGTAGAGTCATCATAGAAAGAAGTAAGAGTAAGACGGAGAGTAGGATAGCAGATGAACAAAGAGGCTCTAGGAAGGGTAGGGGGTGTGTAGACCAAGTGTTTACAGTGAAACATAGATGATCAGTATTTAGATAAGGGTAAAGAGGTTTTTGTTGCATTCATGGATTTGGAAAAGGCGTATGACAATGTGGATAGGGGGGCAATGTGGCAGATGTTTGGAATAGGAGGTAGGTTATTGAAAACAGAGAAGAGTTTTACGAGGATAGTGAGGCTCAGGTTAGAGAATGTAGGAGAGAGGAAGATTATTTCCCAGTAAACGTAGGCCTTACACAAGGATGTGTGATGTCACCATGGTTGTTTAATATAATTATAAATTGGATTGTAAGAGAAGTGAATGCTCGGGTGTTGGTAAGAGGTGTGGGGTTAAAAGATAATGAATCTAACAGAAAGTGGGAGTTGTCACAAATGCTCTTTGCTGATGACACTGTGCTTTTGGGAGATTCTGATGTGAAGGTGCAGAGTTTGGTGGATGAGTTTGGTTGGTAGGGTATGTTACAGAAGAAAATTAAAAGTGTATGTAGGAAAGAGTAAGGTGATAAGGATAACAAAAAATTTGGTGACAAAAGATTGGATATCAGATTGGAGGGAGAGAGTATGGAGGAGGTGAATGTATTCAGATATTTAGGAGTGGACGTGTCAGCAGATGGGTCTATGAAGGATGAGGTGAATCATAGAATTGATGAGGGGAGAAAAAGGTGTGGTGCACTGAGGAGTCTGTGGAGACAAAGAACTTTATCCATGGAAGCAAAGAGGGGAATGTATGTGAGTATAGTTATACAAATGCCCTTACGTATATGTGTGAAGCATGGGTGGTGAATCTTGCGACAAGGATAAGGCTGGAGGCAGTGGAGATGTCGTGCCTGAGGGCAATGTGTGGTGTGAATATAATGCAGAGAATTCGTAGTTTGGAAATTAGGAGGAGGTGCGGGAATAGGAAAACTATTAACCAGAGGGCTGAGGAGGCGTTGAGGTGGTTCGGACATATAGAGAGGCTGGAACGAAATAGAATGACTTCGAGAGTGTATAAATCTGTAGTGGAGGGAAGGCGGGGTAGAGGACGGACTTGGAAAGGTTGGAGGGAGGGGGTAAAGGAGGTTTTTATGACTTCTAGCAAGCATGCGTGAGCGTGTTTGATAAGAGCGAATGGAGACAAATGATTTTTAGGACTTGACGTGCTGTTGGAGTGTGAGCGGGGTAATATTTATGAAGGGATTCAGGGAAACCGGCAGGCCGGACTTGAGTCCTGGAGATGGGAAGTACAGTGCCGGCACTCTGAAGGAAGAGTGTTAATGTTTCAGTTTTATAACTGTAGTGTAAGCGCGCCTCTGGCAAGACAGTGATGGAGTAAGTGATGGTGAAAGTTTTTCTTTTTCGGGCCATCCTACCTTGGTGGGAAACGGCCGATGTGTTATATATATATATATATATATATATATATATATATATATATATATATATATATATATATATATATATATATATATATATATGGTAGTCAGAAGTCGAAGAGTCACAACATTATCAGGAGACTGGAACACGGAGGCTGGGACAGATTATGTCACTGATTCTGACGGTGATGGGATAATCCCCAGGAGACAACAAGAAAGACAGACAAGCAGGTCATCTCGGTGGAAGAGCCAGGTAGCTTGCCAATCAACGAGTCAGCTAATCGATCAGCCAGTCAATCAATCAATCAACCAATCATCAGGCAATCAATCAATGAGTCAGGTAGTTAATCATTCAAGCAGTCAGCCAGGATAACAACCAGCCAGTAAGAAGAAAATAATAATATGGCTGGTATTGGTACATTTTCACATATTTTACGTGTTTCTCTTTTTTTTTTTTTTAATTTCTTTAAATTGATTTTTTCTTTTGTTGTAGAATTTCGTCCAATTAGTCTCACTATTATTTAACAAATTATTGGTGCATAGGATTCCTGGAAGTGATTATAATAATAATATTATGTAAAGTATCTTAAAGCACTGATGATCTAAAGCCTTTCAGAAGCTGAGAGACACGAATTTACACACACACACACACGCCCCGATGGCATGGTGGCTAGCGCTCTTGCTTCACGCACGGAGGGCCCGGGTTCAATTCCCGGCGGGGCCGAAACATTTCGAAGTGTTTCGTTACACACACACACACACACATACATACAACAGGCCTAGTGTCTAATCGACATGTGCCTAGGACAAAATGGTAACTAACTAATTAACACACACACACACACTATCACCCAGGAGCTATGACTCGACCCTGCAACCACAACTAGGTAGGTGAGTACTCCTTCACCACCACCAAAACCACTATCACCAGCCACCTTTACCACCATCCACCACCACCAACACAGCTATTACCATAATCACCATCATCTTCACCATTGAATATCCTCCTCTTATCGATAATTTTCATAAAATTACCATAATCACATTACCCCTTAATAAAAATCTCCCATAAGCAGGAGCCGCGGCTGACAGCCTGGCAATATCGTCTTCAGGATTATGTTACATAGTATGTTTTTTTTTTTCCCTGGTGCTTAAATTCGTGTTATGTTAAGTCAGTCACTCCCACAATAATGATCACGATACATTGTCTTCCAAGACCAATTTTCTCCCAGGTGTGGGTGTGTTTAATTATGGATGTGAGTTCGTAATGGTTAAATTTTACCCTTTAAAATGGATCAACGATTTCCTAAGCCGACAAGCAGTGAGAAAGATACTTTGCAGTTAAACCTACACTGTGAGGTATGACGATACTTCGCAATACACGTTTCACCGCAGTCATATTCTCTTTCTCACTACTCCAGCATCAGCTCTAAGTCATCCGTACAGTACATTATATTGCAAGACATAGTCTTGATAACGCGCAAGATCAAGCATTTATTGATGCAATATTTTGCTTTGTATAGAACTTACGAAAGAACAAATAGTGAAACGTTGGCCCTTGAAAGCTCTCACAAGGACTCTTTTCTTAACTATTATACGCAGAATGACGTCTAGATCTTAGATACAGGTTCTAGCCTTTCCCCTATTTGAATGGCTACTGTATTTTTCTTTCTAGGGCATTCAGTATTTGGAAAGCAATCTTCCTGAGATATAGATGGCGCAGCTTGCAAAACATCTTGTAACGTTATGTATAGAATTACTTCAGATATTAGTTAGGTATATGTATATAGCACATCAATTGTAGTTGTATAATATAGGAGCTGTAAATATTTTAGCGATCATTACATATTTATTTTTTACTAGGAAAGTTACCTGGTATGAAGGAACGGTCTTTGCTACACTCGAGTACCAACACGTGTCTATGGATGCAGCCGTAAAACCTACCCATTAGTTGTAACTACAAGCAATAGTTTCTTACGTTATACATCGTTATATATCCAAGTGCAGGGGGGGCACAAGTTTACCTGTGAGTAACAGGCATTTTTCTCCTTATATTTCCTTGTGTGTATGAGATTTTTTTTTACTTCTAATGAAAATTATCCTCTTCAGCAATACACTTTTATTCCTCTTGAGAAATATATTCCTTTTAAGCATAACTTTATTCCCGAGCCAATTATCTAATCTTCCTGGGCTAATGTTTTTGTCCTCTAACCAATTCCATTATATTCTCACTGAGTGTTCAGCCTTTTCCAGCTTTTGGTGAATATTTTTAAAATTACAAATAGATTCTTCCTCTCTTACATTTCCTTTTCCCCATTTACCTTCTCTTCTAAGTAATCCAGAACCCAGTTTCTCCTAGTGTCCCACCCTCTCTTCTAAGTAATCCAGAACCCAATTTCTCCTAGTGTCCCACCCTCTCTTCTTCGTCCACCTCCCTACTTGGACCGACCGCATCCCACTGTCATATTTCCATGGCCGGGAAACTGACATGTTTTGACAGAGCGAGAGCTACTTACATCAAAGCAGATGACAGGACTCAAAACAGCCACTACCAAAAAAAGCACATCAAGAATGTCCATCTCTTCAGGAACAAGAATAGCGATAGGTCACCGCGAAGATGTAGAGGACCATCTGAGGGTCTTCTCAGGTAGGACGATTTCTCTAGTCAGTTGTTGCAGGATTCTGAGCTCTACGGCGACGGCTCTCCGGCCAGAGTTTATTGCTCTCATGCGATGGATTCTGAATATGGATATGATGGTTAGTGACTATGTAAGACACGATTATCTTCGGTACTCGCATATCTAGGAAACTCGAGTGCTTTTTGCTTTGATTCCTGTCTTCAAGTCTCCTTGGATGGAAGAGACGAAACGTCTTGAAGTGATTAATTATCCTCCGGAATGCCACCTTCCTTCTTCCCTCACTGGACTTTTATCTGCTATTGAAATGTTTATAATCTCAGTTATTTACACTTGACCAAAGGAAAAAAAAGTTAGAATCTAATAATGTTTTAATGAAAAGTAAGAGATTAGATTTTTTGCCGATGAAGCGGCTATATTATTGTGCACCCCATATCCATCCTGTAGACGAGAGCGCAAGAGCACATTAATACACTAAAAGGAACTAGGCCCCTAAAGGTTAACAAGAGTATATCTGGATTTATATCTACACTTATCTTGTCTGTTGATTGCAAATTTAAAATATTTCCTTAATTTGTCTAGTATCTTACTTTCATTAAAAAGATACTTGACATATTACATAAATTTTTATATTATCACTCTCTACATTCCTCCTTAAGTGGACAATAAATTACAGAGTTTTTAAGAAAGAGACCACAAGGCTCACCATATGCTTCTCATTTAGTTTGGTTATAAACTGTGCGTCTGCCAAACTGCCAGAGGTACTTGTAAATAAACCTAAACCTGACTACTACAACATCAGTCTGTTCACATTGCAAGTTGCTCGGTAGACATATTTTTCTATGTTCATGTTATGATAGTGAGTGATAAATCAACTCAGGCTTCTAACTGCATTCCGATGACACTTTCATTATTTACTTCTCTCCTAACATTGTTCCTAATGCTGGACACAGACATACCTAAGTTATTACATTTTCCCTCAGAGTTATTTCTTTTTATGTGGCGCATACTAACTTTATTATGAAGGAGTGATTCAGTGTGCGATGGAATTCATAAAGGTTGAACATTAATTCCCTTCACTCTGATTATCGAGTATCTGTATCTGACCTGTCCAGTGAGCATGTTGTTCGCGTCATTATATGAGTCATATGCTCTCGGTGATTACATAGAATCAGTAATAATCAAAGAGTCACGTTCAGTGTCATATGTTAACTTTAGTGCCATTAGGAAAGCAAACAATTCAGTTTGCAGTGCAGACGCCCAGTTGTTAATTCTTATGTCTAACTCAGAGGTAACAAGAGCTTGGATCTATCAATATATGTAATTTGTGATATATAATTACAAACAGTTAAGCGAGAAATTTCGTAATATAAATTTACTTATTTATTCCTAACTAATCTCAGAATTCCCATAACTTTAGTTAAATATTTAACTGAGGAAAAAAAAAAGACGAATATGCAGAGGATATACAATTGTAAAAGAAAAGAAAATAATCCTCCAAAACCAATGAAAGTCAATCAATTGACATTATTAAGTGATTTATAATAATCATACCAAACAGGTAGTTACTAACATTCCTACACAACCTATAACGCTGATAATTAGTACGTAATATTCCTATACTAACTACAACATGAGTAGTTACTACGTGCAGCCAGCAGTAACAGCCTCGTTGATCAGGCCCTGATCCACCGTGAGGCCTGGTCATAGACCGGGCCGCGGGGGCGTTGATCCCCGGAATACCCTCCAGGTAGACTCCAGGTAGGTAGACAACACAGTAATTACTAATGTATCCCTACACTACCTACAACTACACTACCTACAACACAGGTAGTTGCTAATGTATCCCTACACTACCTACAACACAGTAATTACTAATGTATCAATACACTACCTACAACACAGTAATTACTAATGTATCCCTACACTACCTACCACACAACTAGTTAGTATTCTCTTGGAGGTCTCCATGATAGGTATGATCAACTCACACATAACACTCTTAACCAATTCTTCACAATTACACCCGTTCTTTTGCAGTCCATTAAAGAGATATAAAGCTGTCTCAGAATGCCACAGGAGCTGAAGTGAGTGTCAGGAAAGCTGCACTCCACACAGTCCCCTACAGTCGTCAATCCCGCAACACCTCTGTTACAAAAAGACCTTATGGAGAACTTCAAGCTAGTATCCACTTGATCCCGAGAGTAGATAAGATCGGATGCTACTGGCAAAGGTGATATCTAAATCACCTCCTTCCTTAGTGGTGACGTAGATGATGAAGCCTTCTCGTTTATTTTATGAGATTCATTGGGCTATTTAGGCTCCGGTATTGCTAACTCAAAAAGCTGCACAAAGTTAGATTGGTATTTAATCGAGGCAACAATTGGCAACACATTGTTTTATTGTTTTAGCCTAGTAGATGTGGGGCCAGGAGCTGTGAATCGACTCCTGCAACCACAAATAGGTAAGTAAAAATAGGTGAACACACACACACACACACTAAATAAATAATAAATTGAGCAGTAACACCAAGCATTCGAGATAAAAAAAACTGGGCCCATGAGCTGTAACTTATTCCCTTTAAGCACAAGAAGTTAGGCATACACAAACACTACTTTCATTGACAACAGAGGTGTAAGATACTCGACTCTCACCTCGTCAACTCAGACAAACCAGTTTGAGATGGTTAGCATTCAGGTCCACATGATGTGTCCTTCTGTGTCCTTCAACTCCGTATGGATGACGTGGGTAGGTCCGGTGTGTGTGCATGTACTCACCTATTTGTGGTTGAAGGAGTCGAGTCTTAGCTCCTGGCCCCCGCATCTTCGCTCCTAGGTCCACTCTCTCCCTGCTATCCAAGAACCTTATCGTACCTCTTAATACATGTTATTCTGAACGAGCCCTCGTTACTGAAGGCTATTTTTATGTTCATGAGTATTACACATGCTGCTGCCGATATCTTATTTAGCTGATACTTAAGCGGAATGTTCGTAAGAAGAAGAAGAAGGAAGAAGAAGAAAGAAGAAAGAAGAAGAAGAATTGTGACACATAAATGGTTTGCATAAGCTTTAATTTACTCACAAGAGAGATATATTAATGATATCCTCCCTCGCTCCCTCTCTCGGTCTCCCTACTACACGTCTTTCCCCCCTCACCCTTTCCCCTTCCTTCCTTCCCTCCCTCCTGCCCTTCTTCCTTCCCGCTCTCTTTCCCCCCCAAAAAAAAAAAAGATCAACAAAGAGGCACCTCAACCCCGTAGACTATATTGCAGTCTCATGACAGTCTTGAGGTCGTAAAAGGTAGACTGACTCGCGAAATAGGGAAAATAGGGAAACAAGGCATATGAAAGAGGTATATAGAACAGGAAGGGGCAGACAAAAGTAGGTAAGGAGGATAAAAAGGGGGTAGATCAAACTAAATGGAAAGGAAAGGAATGGAGGATAGATTTTGATGGTATTTATTAAACTTGGATACATCCGAGGTGTGCTGTTTCTATATTCTACGTGATAGTTACTCAGTGGGAGCAGAGAATTATGTCTCTGTCATATTCCACAACGTAGGATGGGGTTCATACAAAGTGATGAAATCTGTCAGCCTGTGCCAGGAGACTTCGGTAAGTAAATGTATTCAGGTATACACAAATACAGTTACAATGATTATCATACATAGCAGCATATGTGTATAGAACCTAGGATAACCCAAGAAAAAATCAGAGTGGCTTATTTCCATTGGGGTCCATTGAGAATATCGTAGAGGAAGGAGAAAGAGGAGGGATAGTGGGATGTGGGAAGACAGATACAGAGCAAGGCAGAAAGAATGAAATAAAAAATGAAGCCTAACCATACCACGGGTGGGGCTTGAACCCAGTGGATAACTCGTCGGTCTGGAGTTTTACAACTCTCTGACCGCGGGTTCAAGCCTCACCCGTGGTATGGTTTGTTTGCAATCGTGTCACTACGATTTCGTGAGTCAAAATGAAGCCTGCTGGGTGAGACTTATAAAGCTGTAATCAAATGAAAATATGAGTAAACAGTCTTAGAGCTGAATTAACAAAAATGAATAATCAATACGACGAAAACAAAATAATGAGGGAATTGCATCGAGAGAGAGAATGGAAAATGACGAAAGTTATATGAAGAACAGGTAGTAACGGAGCAGTGGAAGCTGAAGAAAGGAAGAAGAGGGAGAAATAGGAGAGGAAACACCCTTGTGAATACTGATCTGTGTTGTGTTGATAGAGACATTCATCCACTTGCCACACACACATCTGAATAATAATGAGTGAAGGGGCAGCCACAGTGTCCACTGGCTGGTGGCGGCTGTCCAGCAAAGCAGCTTCCATAATACCATAAATGTTGACATAAGCTGTTTGTGTTTATTCATTTTTATCTTTAATTCGTGAAGGTTGTGTGAGTAAACAAGCTTTAATGTGACACCTTTCTAAATTGAAGAAGACTACAGTGTCGCTTGTGTTTGTTTTAGTGCAAAATCTCAATCTCAATCTGTCTCTGTCTCTCTCTGTCTGTCTGTCTCTCTCTCTCTCTCTCTCTCCCTGAGCCTGGGGTCGACGTGTCCAGTCCATCAAGATTGATGGAATGAACACATCGACTGAGGGATGATTACCTCAAACTCCTCTTCTTCTTTCACCGTTCATTTCTGTATTAGACTGAAGAAGCCACTGACCGGCGAAACGTTTTCAGAATAAAGCTAAGCAAATGTTGCACAAGTGTCCCATTTATCAACTTGTCTATTTTCAAACACAAACACATTATATATATATATATATATATATATATATATATATATATATATATATATATATATATATATATATATATATATATATATGGAATATTCTTTCACATTATCATGTTGTTTTCTATCTAGATATGTACCGTCAAAATAAACATTCATATACAGACGAAATAAAGTTTATTTTGACGGTACAGAGTCCTAGATAGAAAACAACATTATAATGTGAAAGAATATTCCCCATTAAGATATGAATGTGCGAAACAGAGCAACATTACATTCTACGTTCAACATTTTCTCTGATATATAAGACAATTCTTAGGAAATCATGTGATGAAGCGATAGCAGCCACATTCATGTGATGGAAGAAATATGCGAAAGACAGAGCTAATACTTTCAACTTAATAGAAATTCCAAACTAAAAACTTTCCATTCATAAAACTCCACCTAAGGACTGAAATCGTGAGTTCGTATTTGGTTCTCAGTGGTGTTTTGTCAGTCAGGAAAAAATAGGGGACTTGACGTGGCCGGTCATTTACTGGCCGCTTAGTGATTTGTGGAGAATCTCCGAGCCCCTTGGGGTCGTGAGCGCCAGGAAAATGGGTGGCTATCAGGAGTGATACAAAGAAAGACAGGAGTATCCTAACTCTTAGGATCAACAACCCTTCATGTGTATCAGAGCACTATCCTAGAAGGACCCACTACGAAAAGCATTTGCCCATGTGACCGAGGCCTTCCACTGGCTTACAGTTCCACCTTGTGAAAACTAAAATCGTATCTAGAAATAAGTATATGTGCTCGATATACTGAAAACCTTAAAGACGAACACGTGTTCTCGGTATCGTGGGAACATTAAAGCTATCGGCACTACGGAGCGCCGACTCAAGAAGGTACTTAATATTCCAGTCTTACTCGTCAATATATAAAACCTGTCATTACGCAAACGAGATAGGTCTGCCGATAAAACAGACAATACACACGCTACTTCACTAAATTGTAGGGTTTTTAGATCCGCTTCGGCACCTCATAATGTATGCAGATGTGTGCAACAAAAAAGTCTTATAATTCTTGCCGGTGGGATCGTATTCACACTTTTCCTATTTAGTGCATAAATTTCAGTTATTTGCGTCATTATCACTCGCTAGGATCTTGTTACAAAATGAGATGATGGCCATTACCCTCGCATTAAATTTTAGCATCCAATTTGCATTTGAAATTGATAGTATCGTGCGAATCTATTAATTCGGTGCTTCGTCTACCGGTAACCACTGCAGCGAAGTGTTGGTTTCAATATTTTTAATTTTCAGAAATCCTTATCTACATTGAGACAGATACCTGACAAAGGCATTGAGAATAACTTAATTTCCATAAAATATAGTCCAGTATACAATTAACATAAGATTAACTGACATGTATGAACTGCTTTATAGAAAGCCCCTTTGCTATGCAGATCATTTCGGGAAGCCTTGAAATTAACTAACAGAGCACTTACCCACCATGAATTTCTAACCCGTTTTCGTATTGCTGAATGAGAAATATTTAGCGCTTATTTGAGAAGTAAATATAACTGGGTCGGTGGGAGGTGTTCCCTAAAAAAAAACTGAAATTGGGTGTCTCAAAAAAGTCCACTTTTGTAATTAACTTCGTCATTTATATTTGATCCTATACTCTGTCAGGTTAGGGTTATCAATTTCCAGTTTAGCTTTCAAAAACCGCTAACCCCAATCCTCACATCCTGGAAAAAGGGTATAGTACGGCACTGTGTTTAGACTCGGTACTGTCTGCTGTTGTGGGTACAAGGAGTGTATATGTGTGGTAAAGAAAGACAAAATGGTGCTTGACACGGTGGTGTGAGGGAAGGAAGCCAAGAGTTGGAGCCAGGAAGTGAAGATGTTGTCAAGCTTTGGATATGAAAATTACCAGTAGAAAAATGAAGACTTAGTGAGCCTGGATAACTAAGTAACAATTACATTATTATAATTTGTATTTCCCTTCTCAGAGCAGTATTATAAACCATTGTTATAATTCAAACAGTGGCCTTTTGGTCCAGGTTTTCTCAAGCGGAAGCTTTCAAATAAGCGATATATTATTAATACTTTCCTTATTAGGCCAATAAATTATTGATTTTCATTCTTCCCAGTTAAATTTCCCTGAATTATTTGAATTTGTAAATGGAGGTGTGGTGTAGTGGTATAGTGGAGAGCGAGGTGTAGTGGTATAGTGGAGGGCGAGGTGTAGTGGTATAGTGGAGGGAGAGGTGTAGTGGTATAGTGGAGGGAGAGGTGTAGTGGTATAGTGGAGGGAGAGGTGTAGTGGTATAGTGGAGGGAGAGGTGTAGTGGTATAGTGGAGGGAGAGGTGTAGTGGTATAGTGGAGGGAGAGGTGTAGTGGTATAGTGGAGGGAGAGGTGTAGTGGTATAGTGGAGGGAGGTGTAGTGGTATAGTGGAGGGAGAGGTGTAGTGGTATAGTGGAGAGAGAGGTGTAGTGGTATAGTGGAGGGAGAGGTGTAGTGGTATAGTGGAGGGAGAGGTGTAGTGGTATAGTGGAGGGAGAGGTGTAGTGGTATAGTGGAGGGAGAGGTGTAGTGGTATAGTGGAGGGAGGTGTAGTGGTATAGTGGAGGGAGAGGTGTAGTGGTATAGTGGAGGGAGAGGTGTAGTGGTATAGTGGAGAGAGAGTGTAGTGGTATAGTGGAGGGAGAGGTGTAGTGGTATAGTGGAGGGAGAGGTGTAGTGGTATAGTGGAGGGAGAGGTGTAGTGGTATAGTGGAGGGAGAGGTGTAGTGGTATAGTGGAGGGAGAGGTGTAGTGGTATAGTGGAGGGAGAGGTGTAGTGGTATAGTGGAGGGAGAGGTGTAGTGGTATAGTGGAAGGAGAGGTGTAGTGGTATAGTGGAAGGAGAGGTGTAGTGGTATAGTGGAAGGAGAGGTGTAGTGGTATAGTGGAAGGAGAGGTATAGTGGAAGGAGAGGTGTAGTGGTCTAGTGGAGGGAGAGGTGTAGTGGTATAGTGGAGAGAGAGGTGTAGTGGTATAGTGGAGGGAGAGGTGTAGTGGTATAGTGGAGGGAGAGGTGTAGTGGTATAGTGGAGGGAGAGGTGTAGTGGTATAGTGGAGGGAGAGGTGTAGTGGTATAGTGGAAGGAGAAGTGTAGTGGAAGGAGAGGTGTAGTGGTATAGTGGAAGGAGAGGTGTAGTGGTATAGTGGAGGGAGAGGTCTAGTGGTATAGTGGAAGGAGAGGTCTAGTGGTATAGTGGAAGGAGAGGTCTAGTGGTATAGTGGAAGGAGAGGTCTAGTGGTATAGTGGAGGGAGAGGTGTAGTGGTATAGTGGAGGGAGAGGTGTAGTGGTATAGTGGAGGGAGAGGTGTAGTGGTATAGTGGAAGGAGAGGTATAGTGGTATAATGGAGGGAGAGGTGTAGTGGTATAGTGGAGGGAGAGGTGTAGTGGTATAGTGGAGGGTTAGGTGTAGTGGTATAGTGGAGGGAGAGGTGTAGTGGTATAGAGGAGGGAGAGGTGTAGTGGTATAGAGGAGGAAGAGGTGTAGTGGTATAGTGGAGGGAGAGGTGTAGTGGTATAGTGGAGGGAGAGGTGTAGTGGTATAGTGGAAGGAGAGGTATAGTGGTATAGTGGAGGGAGAGGTGTAGTGGTATAGTGGAGGGAGAGGTGTAGTGGTATAGTGGAGGGAGAGGTGTAGTGGTATAGTGGAGGGAGAGGTGTAGTGGTATAGAGGAGGAGAGGTGTAGTGATATAGAGGAGGAAGAGGTGTAGTGGTATAGTGGAGGAGAGGTGTAGTGGTATAGTGGAGGAGAGGTGTAGTGGTATAGTGGAGGGAGAGGTGTAGTTGTATAGTGGAGGGAGAGTTGTAGTGGTATAGTGGAGGGAGAGGTGTAGTGATATAGTGGAGGAGAGGTGTAGTGGTATAGTGGAGGGAGAGGTGTAGTGGTATAGAGGAGGGAGAGGTGTAGTGGTATAGAGGAGGAAGAGGTGTAGTGGTATAGTGGAGGGAGAGGTGTAGTGGTATAGTGGAGGGAGAGGTGTAGTTGTATAGTGGAGGGAGAGGTGTAGTGGTATAGTGGAGGGAGAGGTGTAGTGGTATAGTGGAGGGAGAGGTGTAGTGGTATAGTGGAGGGAGAGGTGTAGTGGTATAGTGGAGGGAGAGGTGTAGTGGTATAGTGGAGGGAGAGGTGTAGTGGTATAGTGGAGGGAGAGGTGTAGTGGTATAGTGGAGGGAGAGGTGTAGTGGTATAGTGGAGGGAGAGGTGTAGTGGTATAGTGGAGGGAGAGGTGTAGTGGTATAGTGGAGGGAAAGGTGTAGTGGTATAGTGGAGGGAGAGGTGTAAAAGTGGCATTGGTAGTTATCAGTTTAGTTGTAAGTTGTAGGTCCCGTCCCTCTGGGCGTCCTGTAGTGGCCCATCTTTCCCCATCCTCAAGATTATTATTATTATAATTAAAAAGAAGCGCTAAACTACAGGGGTTCCCCCCATCCTCAAGAAATCAGCGAAATACTTATGCAATTTTTTAATGTCGATTTCTTTTACACCAAAAACTAATTTAACAGGTTAACTTACCCTTGCTAAAATGTACGAGATGTAAAGCATCTTAAGATTATATTAACTTATCCATAGAAACTGAGCAACTGTAATTCACTGTTTTTCTTGGTATGGGGAGAGGATGGGGGGGGCCAATACTCTTGAATCTCTGCCTTTTCTCATTTCTCTCCACCTTCTGCTATGTCTGGTTCTTTCTCTATTCATGCCTTACTGTTCTTGACTTCTTGGGCGAGAGTTATCTGTGAAAGGTTTGCAATAAAACCAAGTCATTTTAATCGTTATTTTATTTTTGACTGGTTGCTGTGTCTATTTTTGACGAAAGTAAGTCTGTCCTTTTTATTTATATTTCAAAGACAGTCCCCAATGATGCGCGGATTTTTTTGGGTTATCTTGGGTGGCTAACTCTCCTGGTTAAAAATCTAAACAAATCTCTAATAAATTCTCGTCCTCTCCAGTGAACTTACTCCTCTTTGAGTGGCAAATGAACTGAAAGGCTGCTAAAATACACTATAAATCCAATTTCTTTCATTTCTTCATCTTAAGAGGATGGTACGTATATTGAGAGTGACGAAAGTTTTTCATTAACCATTAAAGTTAAAGTTAGATCTTTTTAATGGAAAGGGCCCCTCACCACCTAAGTCCGGCACTGATTGTGACATTTGATTATGAGGCATGGTCTTTAAATAGTGAAGAGTGGATAAACTAAAAGCAGTGGATAAGTCTTGTTTGAGATAACTGTTGTATTAATATTGGCCAGAAAATGAAAAGCGAAGAAATTAGAACATACGTACTGTGATAATATGAAATACATAATTCATGGAGTGCAAGTAAGGATGTTGAAAGACTTTGGATATTTAGATGGGAAAATAAATAATAGGCTGACCAAGTCTTTGTATATGACCAGGGTGGATGGAAACATTCTAGGAAGAATTGGAAAGAGTGGAAATATATTTGAACCATCCAGCAGGTGCATATGAGAACATTAGATTGCAATGAATGGAGGTAAGAAATTCATTTTGGAATTTTACATACTAATGAAGCATGAGCAATGTTGGGTGGGGATGTTATGGTTTCATAGACTATTTGAATTTGAATGTCAGTGCACTTCTGGAAAGACAACTCAGGAATGATTGATGGTGAATGTGTTTTCTTTCTTTGGGACACACTACATTAGTGGTAAACGGTTGATGTGTTTATAAAAAAAAAATTCATTGGTGTTGAAGCTATAAGAGCAGTCAGTGATAGTAGTCATTAGAAAAGCAGAGTTTGTGCTGAATTGTCTGAATAATCTGATTGATTTGGTTTTATTTTATTGGAGGACAAAAAAAAACTGGTTTAGAGTCCCAGAATTTTAGGCCTTGAATCTTAAAATTTGAGGCCTTGAGGCTCAAAATTAAATACATTTGTATGCATCTTTGTGGGTATTGTGTGTACTCATGTATGTATATACAGTGGTACGTACCTCTACTTACGAGCTTAATTCGTTCCAGACGGCTATTTAAGTGCCGATACCAAAGGAATTTTTTTCCATAAGAAATAATAAAAATTAGGTTAATTCATTTCAGACCCCCAAAAATACACTTACAAAAGCACCTACAAAAATACACTTACATAATTGTTCGAGTTGGGAGCTGCTCGTAAGTAGAGGTACCACTGTATATGTAAACATGTGCCTGTAAGTAAATGTATAAACAGTTAAGGTAATCACTAGGTTAGGTAATAATATCAAATGGTTCCCATTGAATTATCCTAAAAAATAATTGCTTAAAAAGATCAGTGCTCAGTGTCAATTTTTTTACAGGAGGATTGAGATTCCATTTATACCATGGACATCAATGGACCCAAGTAAATTTTAGATTAAAAAACTTATCAGTTGAAGGGAATTGCATGAAAATTAACATAGTGCAGGGTTATAATATTTTTTAAATGGTTAGTTTTTAGCTTGATAACTAAAATTCTTAGATAGGGCTACCAAAAAAAAAAAAAAAAAAAAAAAAAAAGAGAGAGAGAGAAATCACTCACCATCACTCATTCACTTGCTGTCTTTCCAGAAACATGCCTACATCACAGTTCAGAATGTTCTCCAAACTACAACATTCTCACCCCTCCTACAGAGTGCAGGCACTACTTCCTACCTCCAGGACTCAATAAATGTTACCTTCCTAACACTCCAATAGCATGTCAGGTCCCAAAAACTACCTGCCCTCCATTCCGATCTAATATGTTCACCCAAGCCTTTTGTATGTTCAAGCCCCTAACACACACACACACACACACACACACACACAACCTCCTTTATCCACTCCCTCCAACATTTCCTAAGATACCCCTTTCCCTCTCTCCCTCCACCACTGACCACTGACTTATGCACCCTCTTAGTCATCCTATTTTGCCCCAACTTTTCCAAGTGTCCAGACAGCCTCAACAGCCTCCCTGAATTATATTTTTCATAACCCCACATCTAATTTCCATTCTCTGAATTCTCTACATTATATCCATATCACACATTACCCTCAAACACATCACCACCTCCAGCCTCCTCCTCCTCGATGTAACATTTAAAACCCATACCTCACAACGATGAAGCTTGGTTAAGAAAGATTTTACATATAGCACTTCTGTGACATGTCTGCATCAGTAGCAAAATGAGGTTCTATTAACTCTTCTCACAACCCTAGATTTCTTGGTACATCTATTTTCATAACTTTTAAAGCAACATAGGCCATAAACTCAATCCATAACATAAGAAATAGACAACTTAACTACAGTGGTACCTCGAGTTACGATATTTTTTCGTTCGAGAATGCTGTTCAAGTGCCATTACCAAACGAATTTATCCCCATAAGGAATAATGTAAAATAGACTAGTCCTTTTACACCCCCAAAAATATACTTACAAAAGCATTTAAAAAAATAAACTTACATAAAAGGGCGATTTTGGGGACCATCGTAACTCGAGGTACCACTGTACTTTTATTGAATTATGCAACTAAAAAATAATAATTGTTTTTTGGAGGTCTGGAGAACATAACCCTATTTTTCATGTATGCTGTCTAGTTCATATAACACAATTTCATCCACCAGATTTTAAAAATTTTAACCTCGTACAATTCGAGAGTCTGCTGCAAACATGCATATGTACGTATAACATAAATACATACTCATATATAGACACGTTAGGACTTTATGTGCTATTGGAGTGTGACCAAGGTAACATTTATGATGGGATTCAGGGAAACCAGCAGGCCGGATTTGAGCCCTGGAGATGGGAAGTCCAGTGTTTGTACTCTGAAGGAGGGGGTGTTAATGTTGCAGTTTTATGACTGCAGTGTAAGTGTGCCTCTGGAGTGAATGATGATGAAAGTTTTTCTTTTTCGGGCCACCCTGCCTTGGTGGGAGACGGCTGATGTGTTGATAATAAAAAAAATATACACATGTATAAATGAACTCAATTTAAGTCATAATGAACGACTGCCAATGAGTTCATAGACTGTAGCTCTGAGGGAGGTGAGGATAGGTTTACTTTGAAAGCTACTGGGGCTATGGGAAAGAACAGTAGGGTTACAGACAGTAGCCACTGATGTACACTGATCACACCAGTGCCCTCTATGAAACTTTCCTATTAGAAGCCCTGTAGTTCCACAGTAAAGCACTGGATCTATTCATCTGCCGTGCCGAATAGGTAAAATTGGTCAATTAAGCCCTTTCTAAAATTTTCTCTTATATGTTTAAAGATATATTTTTTTCATTTATGTTAATGTAAAAATAAAAAAAATTGTACCAAAAGAACCTTATTATAACATGCACAATTTAATTTAGCCTAATATAACTAAATATCCTTTAGAAAAGTTTACAGTAATTTAATAAACACAATGAAATATATTTTTTTCATTAGGTTCAGAATGATTTTTGCGAAATTATTGCATACGCAAATTTTTGCTTGCCTTATTCAGCAAGAAGAGCGTTGCTATTTAAGCCAAAATGGCAAGTTTTACCTATTCGACATTGCATTATATATATATATATATACAGTGTTCCCCTGCCTAACGAGCAAAATTCATTCCAGAAGCCTGCTCAAGTGTCATTACCGAACGAATTTACTTCCTTAAGAAATAATGTCATGTAGGCTAGTCTATTTCAGACCCCCAAAAATACACTTCCACAAACACTTACAATATTATACTTACATAATTGTACGATTTCCGGGGTTCTCGTTATGTGGGGGACCACTGTATATATATAGATTTAATTGGACTTGAGTCCTGGAAATGGGAAGTACAATGCCTGCACTTTAAAGGAGGGGTCTGGGATATTGACAGCTGGGAGGGACTATTCTCAGCTGTCATATCTGAGCGCCTCTGCAAAGACAGTGATTATGTATGAGTGTGGTGAAAGTGTTGAATGATGATGAAAGTATTTTCTTTTTGGGTCACCCCGCCTCAGTGGGAGACGGCCGACTTGTTGGGAAAAAAAAATATATACAGTGGTCCCCCGCCTAACGAGCACCCCGGAAATCATACAATTATGTAAGTGCTTGTGGAAGTGTATTTTTGGGGGTCTGAAATAGACTAACCTACATGACATTATTTCTTAAGGAAGTAAATTCGTTCGGTAATGGCATTTGAGCAGTCTTTTGGAATGAATTTTGCTCGTTAGGCGGAGGACCACTGTATAGATATACGTATATATATATATATAAATACAGTGGACCCCCGGAGTTCATTGGCGTCGGAGTTAATGAAAATCGGAGTTCGTGATATTTTTTTGGAAAAATATTGGTTTGGTGTTCGTGGATCCACTCGGAGTTTGTGATTTGTCCCGGACGCGTATGCATGGCCTGACATTCCATTGAGAGTCAGTGTGCCATTGTTTACCAGCACCCACACATTCATACCATACATTTTGCCATTATTCCATTGTTTTTAATTCTTCCAACTGCTAAATAAGTCACCATGGGAGAATGTTTTCTTAAGTGATTCAGTGATTCTACGATATGTTATGATACTACTAAAACAGCAGGAGTTGATAAAGGCTATACTGCCTGCCAGCGATAAAAATGACGACACGAAACTTAACTCCTCCAATGTTGTTGGAGTTATATAGGGTGACTGACAACACCGCCATGTCTGGCAGCCATCACTATATCAGGCGTATCTTTCAGTGGCCATTATACACCCAACAACAAACAACATGAACACCAGTCCTCACATTTGTAATGACATTTTATTCATTCTAGAGTATATGTCATGTTATTAATATTGTTTATTATGTCATATTAGATGAATTGTGATAGATAAATAAGCCATAGAGTTTATATTAGTGTCATTTTGAAGGACTATCTTCTCCTGTCTACAAACACACACCCCTGTCACCAGCACAATTCCAAACATTCGCCAGAAACAGAACTCTCTGGAACACTTTTTTGAGCAACAGGGGCCCAGTGACTCAAGCTGGTCCTAGTGGCATTAAAAGAAAAAGAAGGGAAGTAGCCCCGGAAAAGAACTTGGTACCTGAAGTGTTAATGGAAGGGGATTCCCTTCCAAACACTAGCAACTACTCCTTCCTCCCCCCTCCTTCCATCTTCCACACATCAACAACTCTTCAATAAAGGTAAGTGTCAAGTTATTACTGTTTTATGTACTTTGTATCTCATTCTTTTCTGTGTAATTTAATGTGGCAACAATATTTATTTTAATACTTTTGGGTGTCTGAAACGGATTAATTGAGTTTCCATTATTTCTTATGGGGAAAATAGATTCGGAGTTCGTTATATTCGGTATTCGGAGCGCCCTCTGGAACAGATTAATCACGAACTCCAGGGGTCCACTGTATATATAAAGTAATCCTGAGTAATATATAAAATTAGTGGCAGAGAACATCTTACTCTATAATTATGTCAAAACATATTTACATGAGATATAATGTCATACAAATCTGCATAATAAAAGTCTTTGCTAGATGCATAATCAGCCTTATATAAATTGGCAAATGTAGTACAAGTTGGTAAGAAAAAGTCTAAAAAGTCAAGTCTAAATTAGACTTGACTTTAGTTAATTTGTATAACCAAGACAGCTCTTAATTTAAATAAGTCAGCAAACATACTATGTTTAAAATTAATGTCATTAATCTTCAGTATAAGAAATGTGATTATTAAAGGATAAGATAATGTTTAATGCTCACAATATGAGAAGGGAATATCTACAATATATGATAAATAATACAACATAAGGATATTATTTCAAGAATTAGAAGTGATATTTACAATATTAAGAACTGTAATATTTGTATTATAAAATGTGTAATGTTAAAGTACACACGTGCAACTAATGCGACATTTTATTTTGGCAACGTTTCGTTGTCGAGACGTAACATCTTGACACAGCTCCTTGAGAGCGAAACAGTGCCAGAATAAAATGTCGCATTAGTTGTACGTGTGTCCTTTTACCTAGCATATTGGTGGTAATTTTACCAACATAATTACAGATGGGTAATATTTACAATACAAAAAGGGTAAAATTTGCAATATATGATGGGTAATATTTCAATCAGGTCTGAAACATGATACAGATTAGAATATTCAGTACGTGCACTAAAAATTACCATGTATGTTGATGGCCTAATTGTTCCTACATTTGTTGCCCTCTTCAGTCAAAATTATTGTACACAATTTATAAATGCAAGCAGATAGATGCAGTGATATACAAGAAGTGATATGCAAGCTGTGATAGATGCAGTGATATACAGTGATAGATGCAGTGATATACAGTGATAGATGCAGTGATATACAGTGATAGATGCAGTGATATACAGTGATAGATGCAGTGATATACAGTGATAGATGCAGTGATATAGTACAGTGAAATACAAGCAGATATATATGCAGTGAAATACAAGCAGTGGTAGATGCAGTGATATACAAGCAGTGGTAGATGCAGTGATATACATGAAGTGATAGATCTCAGGGTAAATACTCTTTAACATGGTTAATGCAAATGGGAATGGGAGGCAATCAGAGTTGATCCGTGGAATGCGAGTGCAGCTCCATTTCCTTGTATCAAGAGCACTTCACCAACACCTAGGTACTCCCCGTGATGGGTTGTTAGACAGTTGTTAATTTTGTCCCACGGATAATTGTTAGACAGTTGCCATGTATGCCCCACACAAACCTCTCTAGAACCGAATTTGTTAACAATTATCTCACAAATTCGGATCTACAGGGTAGATGTAGAGCATTAACTTAGATGTTAGTAGGATGGTAGAGGGAAGGGTGTGGGAAGTGTTAGAAGGCAGTGTTGTAAGTGTTAGAAGGCAGTGTTGCGAGTGCTTGAAGGCAGTTTTGTGAGTGTTAGAAGGCAGTGTTGTGAGTGTTAGAAGGCAGTGTAGCGAGTGCTTGAAGGCAGTGTTGTGAGTGTTAGAAGGCAGTGGGAAGTGTTAGACACCTGTTTGGGAAGTATTATTAAATAATGATTTACAAAGCAGATAAGAAGACAAATAAGACATATTTACAACACTTGAGTTTCTTTATTGTGGAGACGTGTCACCAGACATTGGCTTTGTCAATCCAGTACACACAATAATTACTGATGATGGTAGAAGACGTGAAGATTTGACAAGACTGGTGGAGTGAATACCTCTTGACATGGCTGATGGAGTGGACACCACCTACCATGATGGAGTCAATACCCCCTACCAAGATGGAGTAAATTCCTCCCACCATGGCTGATGGAGTCAATACCTCCCACCATGGCTGATGGAGTCATTACCTCCCACCATGGCTGAAGGAGTCATTACCTCCCACCATGGCTGAAGGAGTCATTACCTCCCACCATGGCTGATGGAGTCATTACCTCCCACCATGGCTGATGGAGTCATTACCTCCCACCATGGCTGATGGAGTCATTACCTCCCACCATGGCTGATGGAGTCATTACCTCCCACCATGGCTGAAGGAGTCATTACCTCCCACCATGGCTGATGGAGTCATTACCTCCCACCATAGCTGATGGAGTCATTACCTCCCACCATAGCTGATGGAGTCATTACCTCCCACCATAGCTGATGGAGTCATTACCTCCCACCATGGCTGATGGAGTCATTACCTCCCACCATGGCTGATGGAGTCATTACCTCCTACCATGGATGGAGTCATTACCTCCTACCATGGATGGAGTCATTACCTCCTACCATGGATGGAGTCATTACCTCCTACCATGGATGGAGTCATTACCTCCTACCAGTGACAGAACTACTGGTTGGCAAAACGTCTCCACAGTTAAGATATTGAAAAGTTGCACATGTGTCTTATTCATCTGGGTGCTAGGGTGTTAGGAAAGTGTTAGGAGACAGTGTGGAAAGTGTTAGGAGACAGTGTGGAAAGTGTTAGGAGACAGTGTGGAAAGTGTTAGGAGACAGTGTGGAAAGTGTTAGGAGACAGTGTGGAAAGTGTTAGGAGACATGTTAGGGAAATGTTAGTACAAAGCGTGAGAAATATTAGTTGAAAAATGAGGGAAATATAAGGAGAAAGTATGGTAAGTGTCACAGGACGGTGTTAGGCATTGTTAGGGAACAGTGGAGCAGCAGAAAGCGTCGTCTAGTTTTCACGTATTCTAAACCAAAGCTCACTTGTTAAGCTTCAAACTTCAATACCATAATCAAGACTCTTAAATCCCGTAAGATCTCTACAACGTCTGGGGTAACAAAGTATAATCAGGTTTGATTCAAAGAGAAGGGTAGCACCAGTTCCTTGGATCATGATCCTTTTACCCTGCATCAAAACACTACCTATGACATGACCTCTCAAAAATAAGTTACTGTTTTGATATAAGAAAAATATTTTATTAATTTTGAAACTGAAACATTAAATGTTCAATATGTAATTTAACTTCACTAATAAATATTTCAATTTCATTCCATAATAAGTATATTAGAGTTCAGTATTGACCTAAAGTGACGTTATTGATTAGAAGTTTTTACAAAGAGATTAGATATAGTATTTTATTATCTTAATCAGTGTTTCCTTTATTAAAAGTTGTTAATCTAAGTTCTATGTGATTAGTAATTTACTTATTATTTTATCCCGTGTTTATTGAATTCTAGAATAAATACGTCAAGATTTTTTAACTGTCGATGACAGCGTTTACTTTAATTATTATTACTATTAATTATTTTATTATTATTATTAATGATGTCATTACATTGTTACTAAAATTAATGAATTCATTGAGCGTAACTAACCTTTATTGATACATATTTCAATTTGATTCCGCAGTTATTATATTAAAGTTTAATATTTCTCAAAAATGACGTAAGTGATAAGAAGTTTTACTAAGAAATTAGACAAAGTATTTTATTATTTAATATTTATATTTAATAATAATAATAATAATATTATTATTATTATTATTATTATTATTATTATTATTATTGATGTCATTGCATCGTGACGCAAACTGTTGTATTCACTGAGTGTTGTTTCAGAATACGGAGCTACAACTCACTACTTGGTACCAGGAGCCAGGGAAGGACGTAGGAAAAAGGATTTAAGGATAGAAGGATAAACATCGTTTGAAGAACTTCTTGCAAATTCGGCTTCTTCGATGACATAAGGAGCATCGCAGACTCTCGAAGTTCCTCAAGGAAGACTCTTCTCTTTTGGATGATTCTCACATTTATTTATTTGTTAATAGATAATTTTCCGTGTAACTTGAATTATTGTTCCTTATTTTCAGGGTCACGGAGGAGTAAATCCTTGGAGTTCTTCAGGCGACTCCATCAGCAGCGGGTATTAACTTCCGGGGCGTCGGTCGTGAGAGCAGCTGGCTCCTCCTCAGATCTGGAAGACGAGGAACACGTTACATACACAGTATTCAATTAATTCTTAATCACTAACATGCAGTATACAGGTGTAATCCATTGCTGCTATTCATTAGAGACCATATTATAATTTTTTTAAATATCCTTTGCATGATAAAAGTACTGAACACCATAACAAATGATCTAATTATTAATTAAAAGTGCTGCTCCGAGAAGTAGTAAAGATAATTATAGTATAGAAAGACCAGTGATTCCTTGCGACTGCTAGACCGCTCACACAACGTCGCTGCTCAGATAAACTCTCTCCATTGAAAGAAGGAGTAACCTATTAAGGAGATTGGATGCAGCCAGTAGAGGTAGATGGATGATTGCTTCATTGTAAGGAAAGACAAGACTCAGAATAAGCTTGATTTGGGACATCTTTTCGCTCGGAGAAGAGACTTATTATGTCGTTACTTGATTACCTTCTATACAGAGCGATACGTTGCCCCACTACACACACACACACACATACACACACACATACACACACACACACACACCAAAGAAGGAATATACCAACAAGTGTTGGATGACACACACAACTGAGGAGGAGGTGAAGAAGCTGCTCAGTGACCTTGATACCTCAAAGGCGATGGGACCGAACATCTCCCCGTGGGTCCTTAGAGAGGGAGCAGAGACGCTGTGTGTGCCACTAACAACAATCTTCAACACATCACTTGAAACTGGGCAACTACCTGAGGTATGGAAGACGGCAAATGTAATTCCCATTTTTAAGAAAGGAGACAGAAACGAGGAACTAAACTATAGACCAGTGTCACTGACGAGTATAGTGTGCAAAGTCATGGAGAAGATTATCAGGAGGAGAGTGGTGGAGCACCTGGAACGGAACAAGATTATACTGTAAACGACAACCAGCACGGATTCATGAAACACAAATCCTGTGTCACAAACCTTCTGGAGTTCTATGACAAAGTAACAGAAGTAAGACACTAGAGAGAGGTGGGTTGATTGCATTTTCTTGGATTGCAAGAAGGCCTTAGACACAGTTCCTCACAAGAGATTAGTGCAGAAGCTCGAGGATCAGGCGTGTATAACAGGAAGGGTATTGCAATAGACCAGAGAATACCTGACAGGGAGGCAACAACAGGTCATGGTACATGATGAGGTATCACAGTGGGCGCCTGTGACGAGCGGGGTCCCACAGGGGTCAGTCCTAGGACCAGTGCTATTTTTGGTATATGTGAATGACATGATGGAAGGGATAGACTCAGAAGTGTCCCTGTTCGCAAATGATGTGAAGTTATTGAGGAGAATTAAATCAGATGAGGATCAGGCAGGACTTCAAAGAGACCTGGACAGGCTGGACACCTGGTCCAGCAACTGGCTTCTCGAATTTAACCCTGCCAAATGCAAAGTCATGAAGATCGGGGAAGGGCAAAGAAGATCGCAAACAGAGTATAGGCTAGGTGGCCAAAGACTGCAAACCTAGCTCAAGGAGAAAGATCTTGGGGTGAGTAAAACACCGAGTGCGTCTCCGGAAGCACACATCAACCAGATAACTGCTGCAGCATATGGTCACGTGGCAAACCTGAGAATAGCGTTCCGATACCTTAGTAAGGAATCGTTCAAGACACTGTACACCGTGTACATCAGGCCCATACTAGAGTATGCAGCACCAGTTTGGAAGCCACACGTGGTCAAGCACGTCAAGAAATTAGAGAAAGTGCAAAGGTTTGCGACAAGGTTAGTTCCAGAGCTAAGGGGAATGTCCTACTTAGAAAGGTTAAGGGAAATCGGCCTGACAACACTGGAGGACAGGAGGGTTAGGGGAGACATGATAACTACATACAAAATACTGTGTGAAATAGACAAGATGGATAGAGACAGGATGTTCCAGAGAGGGGACACAGAAACAAGGGGTCACAATTGGAAGTTGGAGACTCAGTTGAGCCAAAGGGATGTTAGGAAGTATTTCTTCAGCCATAAAGTAGTCAGGAAGTGGAATAGTTTAGCAAGTGATGTAGTGGAGGCAGGAACCATACATAGCTTTAAGACGAGGTATGATAAAGCTCATGGAGCAGGTGTCAGTAGTACGTACTGTAGTATTTCAGTTAGCCATGAGTCACCGCCTTTCCTGACTATGTGGCTAAACCGTTAGTGACTCACTGCTGACCTAGCATGATGTTTGAATGCTGCCCTTGCCCTCCGACCACTGGGCAGGGCAGTTCAAGACGAGACATTAAGGAGACAGGTTAGGCTCTGGTGCTCTCCCATATTTTACTATTAATATACATTACAAGCCATCCTACGTGTGTGTATCTACCCAGATCCATGTTCGAACCCCATACGACACAGGGAGAGAAAGAGGACCCAGTAGCAATCAGTGAAGAGGTGGGGTCAGGAGCTGAGTCTGGACCCCTGCAACCACAATTAGGTGACTACACCCCTCCCCACAACAGGCTAAGTGTCTATCAACAAGTGCCTTTCACAAATAGTAACTACTACTACTACTACTATTACCACACACACAAAGAAGACTGCAGACGGAATACAGCCAAAGAGGTCAAAGGCTGCAAAACTCACTCAAGGAAAAGAATCTTGGGGTGAGCATCATACCGAGCACATCTCCTGAGGTCCACATCAACCAGATAACTGCTGCAGTATATGGGCGCCTGGCAAATCTGAGAATAACGTTTCGACATCTAAGTAAGGAGTCAATTCACAACACTACACCGTGTACGTCAGGCCATATTGGAGCATGCAACACCAGTATGAAACCCACCCCTGGTCAAACACTTCACGATATTAGAGAAAGTGCAAAGGTTTGCAACAAGACTAGTCCCAGAGCTGAGGGGTATGTCCTACGAGGATAGGTTAAGGAAACTCAACCTGACAACACTGGAAAACAGGAGGGATTGACAAGGAATTGACAAGGTGGATAGAATGTTTCAGAGATGGGACAGCAACAAGGGGTCACAACTGAACATTGAAAATTCAGACGAGTCTTAGGGATGTTAGGAAGTTTTTCTTCAGTCATAGAGTTGTCAGAAAGTGGAACAGTC
Source organism: Cherax destructor (assembly GCA_009830355.1). Classification (NCBI taxonomy): domain Eukaryota; kingdom Metazoa; phylum Arthropoda; class Malacostraca; order Decapoda; family Parastacidae; genus Cherax; species Cherax destructor. The sequence goes on along the minus strand of WNWK01000231.1, from coordinate 28,890 downwards.
TGGAGAATGATGTAGTGGAGGCAGGATCCATACATAGCTTTAAGAAGAGATACGATCAAACTCATGGAGCATGGAGAGAGAGTGGACCTAGTAGCGACCAGTGAAGAGGCAGGGCCAGGGGCTATGAATCGACCCCTGTAACCATAAATAGGCGAGTACACAAACACACACAGCGCGTTACATCGTCATAAGCAACAACTCTCAGGACAGATGCAGTACAAGAGGACTGGACTGGTAGCAACAATTCTTGCCTCAATTGGTTCAAACGTTAGAGACAGCGGGCGAGGCAGCTGGCAGTGAATCAGCATTCCTCTCACTCCCACCATCCCCTCGTCAGGACCAGGGGAAAGGAGGGGGTAATGAAGGGGTTAAGAGAGAGTGTGAGAGACACAGTACGTGAATATAACAGATAACAAGCATAACAGAAAACAGAGATAGCATATATTTTTTCCCTACGAAAATATCTGCTAAAACAATTCATTTGTTTACTGCGAAATGCTAAGTATTCTGAGTTGGTGGTTTCAAGATGCAAAAGATGGAGAGAGAGAGAGAGAGAGATTACATTGAAACATGAAGAGGCAATACTGCAGAGAAGAATGAGTATAATAGTCAAATACATTATGTTTAGAATAAAATAAAAAAAGAGGGGAAGAATTTGAAATAAAAAAGGGGGATGTGAAACCAGAGGTTAACAAAGAACGTCTGATAACGAGAAGTATACAAAAATAAATCAATTAAAAGAAAGCTGAAGAAAGAGAATTGATTAAATAGAGAGTTAAAGAAAATAATGTCAAGCGAAGATGTGACTGGTAAGAAACGGATACCTACTGGAGTACATACTAAAGGAATAACAAATTGATAGAGCAAAAAACAGAAGATAGCTAATAAACAGAAAAACATTAAGGGTTAATGCTATTTTTTCCAGTGGAAATCAGGGGAAACAAACAATATTTTTATAATTATTATTATTAGTAGTAGTAATATTATACACTTGCCACTTTCATACACAGGTCTTTTAAATCTCATGTTCACAGTATACGTCACTGGATACTGAACACCCTCGCACACAAAGTGTGTGAACATGAACACCTTCATCCACACTGAGTACACATGAACACCTTCATCCACACTGAGTACACATGAACACCTTCATCCACACTGAGTACACATGAACACCTTCATACACACGGAGTACACATGAACACCTTCATCCACACTGAGTACACATGAACACCTTCATACACACGGAGTACACATGAACACCTTCATCCACACTGAGTACACATGAACACCTTCATACACACGGAGTATACATGAACACGTTTATATGTAGTGTTTACAAATGAGTACTCACACACACACACCGTGTGAGAATGAACGCCTTTACATATACTTCCCTCCTAATAAAATCACCTCTTATGACCCCATAAAAGTATACAAATAAAACTGGGGATAGTATGTGTGTATTATCTATTAAGCTGAAACAAAAACAGGAAGAATAGACGGCCATGAATGTTCACCTCTACTTCTATAATTTTTACTATTACTGCAACCTTTATTCCTATACCTCTCACTAGTACTACTACGACCATTTCTGCAACTATTACTACCACCACTACTACTATTATTACTTCTAATACTATCAATATTATTCTAATATTTTCGATGCACCAACACTGAAAGTATAGGTTCTCAACCAACCCACAGACTGGGGATGAAATTCTTGAAGGTTTCCCACAGTCCTGCTGTGTGACCCATGTGGGTTTAGCGCTTAATATTTATTATTATAATAATAATAATCAATAAAGGACCGAAACGTCGCATGGTTTCATCTTCAGCAATGAATTGCCTGCAAATGCTATTGTTATATTTAATTGTATTTTAGAATAAATGTCTGAGCACAGAATAAGCCGAATATAAAGTGAGAGTAAAAGTCCTTGAGAGAGAGAGAGAGAGAGAGAGAGAGAGAGAGAGAGAGAGAGAGAGAGAGAGAGAGAGAGAAAGAGAGAGAGAGAGAGCGCTAAAGGCAGCAGCATAACCAACTCAACACGGTGTAAGAGAGGAAGAATAATGTTGTTTGCTTTATTCCGTATATTGTTACCTTAACACGTTTCTAGTCCACTTCTAAATGTATTGCATTTATTTTTTGCAACTCCTCATTTAATGCATTTCCTCTCTTGATTTTTTCTCTAATTTTCGATGTCGTCCATTAAATAAAGAGAACTAGCACAAATTCAACGAAATAATTATTTATACAGGATTTTAACAAAATTAGATGTTTTACTAATGAGATTACTATACTGGCTATCTTTTAGTGTGTGTGTGTATGATTCTTTGTATTCAGGTATATGTACCAACATTTGTCCTTAATATTATTACACGTCTCATACTTGTACCGATCCCTTCTCCTCTGTCCTGTATTCTGTCAGCTCTTTCTTTCCCTCTCTAGTACCACCACCTATTCCCCTACATCCTTTTCATCTTTTGGCCAATAGCCATACACTCTCTCTCTCTCTCTCTCTCTCTCTCTCTCTCTCTCTCTCTCTCTCTCTCTCCTGCACCATTTACAAACCTGCTCACTTCTTGGTCATTACCCCTTTTCATGCACCTTTACCTTTTAGTTTCCACACTCGTTCACATGTCTTCATTTAGCATCACATTTCGTTTTATTCTCAATAACTTTTTTGTAGAAGCTTTATTCACTCTACTGGAACAATACTGAGAGAGAAAGACAGTCAGATTCACATGTGATTAGATTCTTAGTAATTATAAGCGGTTCTTCGCAAACGAGAGAGAAAAAGACCGTAAAGGAAATGTCAGTAGATATACACATTTAATCTATACCTCGTAGAAGAGAATTGTGTGAATCTGTCTGTCTGTCTGTCTGTCTCTCTCTCTCTCTCTCTCTCTCTCTCTCTCTCTCTCTCTCTCTCTCTCTCAATATTATTCAATAGAGGTAATAAAGCGGCTACAAAAAGGTTATTGAGAATAAAAAGAAATTTGTTTGCAACAGAACCGTTGAAATCATCATTTTATCTATCACAGGTATTGTGTTTCATCAGACAAGTTGTTGCTGCTTGCAATAAGCATAGCCAACAAATCAAACAAAATCTTCTGCTGAAACTAACCACTGTCAAATATCGCAACTCTGATTATATATATTTAAAACTGCAAAAAAGTGGGACCACATTCATTAAAACTGTAACATTATTTATAATATATTTTTTAACCACGAATTAGGAACCTCTTTCCCAAATTATGACGAGGGTAAATTCTTTATACCCCTAACTTAATATATATCAATAATGCAAGAGCTTACATTTTTTTTTTATATATTCAGGATGTGAATTAATGCCCACTGGTGAATAATAGGTGTCATATTTTAGGCCAGGGCTATAATTATCCCCAAGACGAGAAGTGTTTATAAGAATCATTGTTACCAACTACTGCAGTAAAAACTAACTTGGCTCCACGAGGTTACTGCGTGTTGCATTACAGAGCACTTTTATGAGAGAGAGAGAGAGAGAGAGAGAGAGAGAGAGAGAGAGAGAGAAGAAAGAAAGAGAAAGAGAGAGAGAGAGAGATACAGGGTATCCTACATCCAACAAGGACAACCACCACTTGCATCCAGTCAATCGACATTGTCTACCAACACCAAAGATAGTGCGCACATAAACGCGTTTTTTTTTTTAAATACGAATTCTTTTGTCAATATTATTATTGTTGTTGTTGGTGTTGTTAGTATTAGTATTATGTCTCCCTGAGGGAAGACTTAAGAGGAAGCCTAAATATTTTTCCTTTTTTAATTTTTCTCGCTCATAACTCGATTCAAATTTTCAACGTTTGTGTACGGTAACGAGGACCAGATTCTTGAAACAGAATTGTAGAAAATTTTAAATAAAATGCAGATCAGAAACCTGGAAAAAAAAAATATTGCGTTTTTATGGCTTTTTTTTTTTAAGGCACCCTTGAAGTTAACGCAAAATGAAGCTCTCAGAATTATTCTTGGCTGTCCTAAATCTACCAAGGTTCTTAATATGATGAAAGAGCTTGATGTGTCTAGTATCAGAGATAGGAATATTCAGATTAACACTACTTGGCATTTGAATGTAAAGAAATAACCAGATGTCAAATTTTCACAAGTTAGTTGAAAATTTGAAACTATTTGGAACAGAACCATTTGGAACAGACTGCATGAGTAGGTTCTCTATGCACAATGTTACATAGGTCAGCCCCGATTTTGTTTCCATGTGATAACTGGACACAGGCTTCTTTGATGGACGTCAAAATATCAACACTATTGTATCCTACTTAGCAGAAGATTGGAATATAATTAATAGGGTTTGTAGATGCTATTTTTCTACTTTTAATCGCGAGATGGTATAGTTATGTGTTATATTATTGAATTACTTTGCCTGGAGGTTAATGAAGGGCTCTTGGTTCAAGGAACTTGGCTTAACTTCTCTCCTTGGATTAAATTTCAGTGCCTCCCATTCCACAAGTGCTACATAACACGATGTTTAAGAGACAGAAATGCAGTTTCTCTCATACAGTGGTTATTCATTAAATGACTTTATGAAGCACACTGTGAGACAGATGTCGTCAATCAAGGATTTCATAACATTGCAGTTTTTTTTTTTTTTGCCCTCTCAGCCCGGCTCTGGGCTGTTGCTGTTGGTTGATAAGGTTCATAAGACGAGATAAGATAAAACAATGTGCTAAGCACATCCCTGAGGGGATGTGCTTAGCACATAGCGTTGATAAATGAGACTTTTTGCAACATTTCAAAAGTCTCATTTATCTAAGCAAGATCTTACTGGTCCATGCTGAGCTGATCCCACGGTCGCACCCACGCACTCCCATCATACATTTAATGCAACCCACGGTTCTCGCTTCAGTAACGCTACTTGGCAGTTTATACCACAGTTTAACAGCTCTTTTTCCAAACATTACTTCCCTATATCCTTTCTAAATCTAAATTTATCCTTTCTTTTCAGCATAAATTTTTACAATGGTTCTGAGGGCATACAAAAACATTCAGTAAACAATGATGTTATATGCAATGAGTGAGAACGATACAGTGAATAAGTGTTGGAGAGAAGTATGGATGAGGGAAGGCTTAGGAACTTTTGGGAGGTTAGAGAAGTGGGGTGAGAGGGAGAGATGAGGGAACAGTGGGGGGAGGACGAGGCGGGGATGTTGTGGTTCTGAAAATCTTGAGGACAGGCGATAATTATATTAGTATCAGAATGACGTAACGAAGCTGGAGTGCACAGCCATGAAAAAAAAAAAGTTTAAGATTTGAGTGGTGAAAAATGCAGAAAATAAGATGGAAGAATCGATAGGACAAAATCAACAACAAAAAATATATAATCATTTATCGGGAAGACATGTCATACAGTATAACCATAATACAATGTTTTAATGGTGATTATTACTGTTGTTTCTTCCTTCTTTACTTTATTATTAGTAGTAGTATTAATTGTAATAATAATTTTTATTTCTATTTCAATTTTTATTTATATTATTATTATTATTATTCTATTATCATTTTATTATTATTATTATTCTATTATCATTTTATTATTATTATTATTCTATTATCATTGATAATAATTTTATTACCATTATAATCAGCAATGTTATTGATATACATAAAATAATTAATCCATTTATTAATAATTATTTAATGATTTTTTATTACAGAGAAGATATGAAAATGAATAAGACTAAATAAAGAATTTAAGAAAACGTGTACATGAAACAAACATTTTTCTTTTTAGAGTAGATAGATTTGATATAATTCTTTTAATAAAATTTTTTTAAATACAAATACGGTGGAATCAATCATCTGTGTTATACCTCTGACGGGTTGCGAGAGTTTGCCTAGTCCCGCAGCCCAGCCCTGGGCCAGGCTTGTCTGGTGCTGGCCTAACTTAACTAACCCAACCTAACGACCTCCACATATAGCCTCTGTTATATTCTGCTTACATAATTTATTACAATATGTAATAAATTGTGCATAATTAACTTTATAAAATTAAGTGAGAGCGTTAGCTAAACGAGTTGAGAAAACAGAAGGAATAGATTTAGAACGTCCTAAACTGCAGGAATGATAAAAGATAATTACAGGCAAATGGTGGAAAGCCTTTACATGATGCAAGCAAATCAGAAAAATAGTAGAAAACAGAGAATAACTTTTTAACATTATGAATGGAAGCTCAGCACACACGTGTGTGTTAGTTACCATTTTGTCCTAGGCACATGTCAATTAGACACTAGGCCTGTTGTATGCTTTTATTTGTAATTCACCAGCTTAAAACACTTAAGGGAATAAGCTCTTCATCACACCTGACTAGCCAGCTGTGGAGCATATGTTTGAATGCTGCCGCCTAGTAACAACAGCCTGATTTACCAGAGCATCAACCAGAAGCCACAGACTGAGTTCATACCCAGGGGACCATGACTCTCAACCCGATACTACTCCACAGACTTGATCCATCGGTTTTAACAGACATGAGTAACAATACTCCTTCATGATTTTCTGTGTGCATACATAAACAGGCGTAGATTTTTCAGTGTATATTCACTGAGAGTTTAAACCTTATTTTAAGGATTTTTGTATTGTTGATGTTACTGTACATCAATTAATTACACACCTGCTGTCCGTGAGTGTTAAACTGAACCAACTAGCTAACTGCTGGCGAGCAGAGAGACTACTAAAGGACGCAATGTACACACTATTGCACATACGTAAACGCAAACACAAGCACACGTACAAAGTCATGTAAGTATACAATTATGCACACAAAGACACATGCAAACAAGTTTTTATCATCCTTCCGCTCACTTGATAATGTCATAACAAATAAATATCAGCTGGGATTGTCAGCACATCAGTAAGTTTATCGTTTGGTTATGATGTTCCTGCCGTTGTAAGAGAATGGGAGAGAATGAGAGAGGAGAGAATGAGAGAGAGAGAGAGAGAGAGAGAGAGAGAGAGAGAGAGAGTAGTGCGCGCATATCCTCTCCTTCCCATTCTCCTGTCTTTCATCCCAGCCTCAAAGGCAGCTTATTCATCTCTGCATCTTATCCAGTTATAATTGTACCTCCCTTAAGGAGTATTTTCCCATTTATTTTATTATACGTACCTGCATAGAGGGGTGACGTAGGTCCACAGAGACCACCAATAACATCCAGACATATCCCACTGATAAGGGAAATTTCCTTTAGTTACCGCCATGGTCGGAGGTAATGCTAGCCGCCATTTTGAAAACTATCACTCACTCTTTGGCTCTCATGGTTATTTTTCGACAAACCCTGACGGCTTTAGCTCATTGGTGAACGTATGCTTCATCTTTTGCACCTGGCACGAGGCACTGGCTTGGTGGTCATGGAGGAAGAGGCTCTCGGGAGTGAATTAGAAAGGAAAAGCCGACATGTTTAGCCGAAGCTCAGGAACCGTTATGGAGGGAGGCGGTGGGTTGGAGGGGATTGGATGGATGGAGGGGAGGGAAGGAAGGGGAGGGTAAGGGTAAAGGGAGAGAGAGGAGCGGCTGGGGAGAAGGCTAGACCGGGGGAATGTTGGAACCCTCTCCCCCATTGCCTCCCTCCAGGCCACCATTGATCGCAGGGAACACTATACACAACTCTCCTCCTCCTCCTCCTCCTCCACCAAGACTCCATACCCTCCACGTCTCTCGGAGAACACTCCACGCTAGCTCCTCCAGCACAACTCTCACCTCCACCACTCCTTGCAACACACTGCACCCTTCCACTGTGAAAATCGGCACTGGAGTGAGCCGTGGGCAGGCTAGCCACCTCCTCTGTAGCGTCTGGTAATGGGTACTCGTAAATTTGAACCAAATGTGGGACGTGAATCGTGGCCATAAATTTTATTACTCTGCCCCCTACGGCCCCAGTAGCGTCTAGCTCTACCTCGAGCTTGACGTCAGCGCGGGCCAAGCTTCAGGTGACGCCACCACACAACACTACATGACTCACTGGGGAGGGAATCAATCGTTGCAAGCCAACGAACACACGTTGCAACCCGTGCAAGCCGACGGCTGAGCGGCAGCGGTCATATTTAACGGGGTCGAGCGGCCGCCGCAAGAGAGGCATAACCCTCAACGACTCCCGCAGCTGAATTCATGAATGAAAGGAAACGTCCACACTCCCGTGGCTGTTTTGGCCGTGAATTTGATATTGTGCTCAGCGTTTTCCGGGGAGCGGAGGATTGATTTGTGAGTGTGGCCAAAGCCGTAATGATGGGCACTGAACGCTCACACGGGCGAATGGAGAAAAGGTGTTTGAAATACTGTGGAAGTTGTGAGCGATGTGTGACTGAAGTAAGTTTATCAAACACATTTCATTATTTTTAATTTTAGAAGTATCTGATGCATTGGGAAGTATGGTTACCTGACGATGTGTGTGTGTGGGTGTACTCACCTATATGTGGTTGCAGGGGTCGAGACTTAACTCCTGGGCCCGCCTCTCAACTTGCCACTAGCCACATTCATTCTCTCTTATTCTCTTGGACCTTATCGTACCTGTTCTTGAAAATATGTAAGATATCCGCCTTCGCCGCTTTTTCATCGAGGTCATTCCATTTCCCGACCACCCTGAGACTGAAGAAATACTTCCGGACATCCCTGTGACTCAGTTTTGTTCCCGAGTACCTGTTTCCCGCCTCTCAAACGGCTTTCCATCTCTGCCCAATCAGTTCATGAGTATTTTGAATGTTATTATCATGTCTCCTCTGGTCCTTATGTCCTCCAGGATCGTTAGATTCAATTCCTTTAGTCTTTCCTCGTAGCTCATATCCCTTAGATCTGGAGCTAGTCTCGTGTATGTATGAACTGCATATATATATATATATATATATATATATATATATATATATATATATATATATATATATATATATTTTATATATATATATATATATAGTGTGTGTGTGTGTGTCGTGCCGAATAGGTAAAATTTGTGATTTTGGCTTAATTAGCAACGCTCTTCTTGCCGAATAAGACCAACGAAAATCATTCTGAACCTAACGCAAAAAAATATTTCATTGTGTTTGTTTATTATTAAATTATTGTAAACTTATCTAAAATACATTTAGTTGGATTAGGCTAAATTAAATTGCGCTTGTTATAATAAGGTTAGGCAAGTTTTCTAAGGTGCTTTTGGTACAAAATTATTATTTTTTTGTATTAACATAAATTAAAAAAATATATCTTTAAACGTATAAGAGAAAATGTTGGAAAGGACTTAATTTAAAAAAAATATTCTAAAGATAATTCGACTTGTTTAATATACATATTCTGAAGCTGCATTTTGTAAGGTATCTTTGTGACAGCAAAATATGTACAGTGACAAAAAAGTGACATTATTACCAAGCTTAACACTAACTGATTATCAATAGACCCCTGGCTGTCTTCAAGAAGGCACTGGGCAAGCGCCTACCTACCTGGAGGGCATTCCGGGGATCGACGTCCCCGCGGCCCGATCTATGACCAGGCCTCCCAGTGGATCAAGGCCTGATCAACGAGGCTGTTACTGCTGGCTGCACGTAGTCCAACGTACGAACCACAGCCCGGCTGATCTGGCACTGACTTTAGGTATCTGTCCAGCTCCCTCTTGAAGGCAACCAGAGGTCTACTGGTAATGCCCCTTACTGGTAATGCCCCCTTAAGTCAGTACCTGACCAACCGGGCTGTGGTTCGTACGTCAATTTTCGTGAGGCCGGCAGTAACAGCCTGGTTGATCAGACCCTGATCCACCATGAGGCCTGGTCTCAGACCGGGCCGCGGGGGCGTTGACCTCCGAAACCCTCTCCAGGTAAACCTTCCTCAGAACTAACAACGAAACCTTTCCACTAACCACTGTATCAAACATATGTTAATAAACAACGACCTGAATTTCGAATAATTGTTTTATGAACAGCTGATGTTACGCTAACTGAATGGTAGTTTGACGCCAGTGTTCAGTTTCCGTTTTTCAACAATTATTATTACATCACTGTCAGTGATAATGAGACAACTTCGCAATTTAATATTTCATTATTCTTTAGACTTTATGTACGCAACTGCATTTATTTACGAATACATATACATACAAATATATACATATTTATTTGCATACAAGATCGACACCAGTAAATGCATCTTGTTAGGTACTTTCAAGATATTACAGATGTTCTGTAGGTGAGAGCTTAGAGCAGTCATCTATAAATAAAATGCTCAAGGTAGATGTGGGACAGCGGGATACTAGCAGCAACAGCCTGGTTGACCAGCGTAGCACCAGACGAGCCTGGCCCATGGCCGGGCTCCGGGAGGAGAAAGACTCTCGGAACTCATCAAAGTTAGATGCTCTGGCAGGATGAAACTAGGAGCAAGTCTCCCAACACCTGCTACCATTATTCGCCTAGCATTAAATAGGTACCTTGGTTTTATTCGACTATTGTGGGTCGCATTTAGAGATGAGTGCCAAATAGTAATAGGACTGAAGTTGGTGCAGCAAGAGAACTAATGTGCTCCTGTAACTACACCAGATAAACACTCCACAGATACACTTCGAACTGGTGCCGGAAAAACAAGAAGAAAACTTGAACAAGTACACCCTATTAAAAGCATAAGAAAGAAAGAGCTCTGCACTGGCCCATGCTAGGCAGGTCCAAGTCACCTACTGGCCCATGCTAGGCAGGTCCAAGTCGCCTACTGGCCCATGCTAGGCAGGTCCGAGTCACCTACTGGCCCATGCTGGGCAGGTCCAAGTCACCTACTGGCCCATGCTAGGCAGGTCCAAGTCACCTACTGGCCCATGCTAGGCAGGTCCAAGTCACCTACTGGCCTAAGGTAGTCAGGTCGAAGTCACATAATGTCACTGGGAAACAAAGAATCAGAGGAGACATAATCATAACATAAAATTACTCAAGTGACATAGACAGGAGATACAAATAAAGAGTGTTCCAGGGAAGGGTTGAGAACGAGGGGATACAGGTGACTGAGTGCTAATGAGAAGCATCGCACCGTTACCAAGCAATTCTCCGACTTAATAGAAAAGAATTACTATTATAATCAGGGGTCACGATAAATCCATTGGGAGTTATGCAGCGCCTCGGGAACCGTAACTGGAGTTCCTTAGCTCAGAACCGTAAATGTAGAGAAGAGGAACAACTGGTCTGCAAATAAAGAGTGTGGTTAATTAACACACACAGTGTGAAGAGGCGGGGCCAGGAGCTGTGACTCGACCCTTGCAACCACAACTAGGTGAGTACAACTAGGTGAATACACACACACACACACATACTTGCCATCCACCAGTCACTGCATCCATTCAGGAGATAATTAAGATACGGTTGTCTTCAAGACATCAAACTGTCACAAGTCTCCCACCATAATGGTGAGAACAACCCACCTAGTCTTTGTGGAGATGGCCATAAAGTGTATCCCCGTTACCCATCCACCTGTCAGCATGTCATGTCACATCTAACTGTCCCAGTCCAGCCTCTCTCTACATATACAGATAATGTAGTTTAAATGTGATGAAATATTGTTAGGAGCAAACGAAGGCCACTAACATACCTTTGATGAGTTCCGAGAGTATTTCTACTCCCGGAGCCCGGCCATAGGCCAGGCTTGTCCGGTGCTTGCCTGGTCAACCAGGCTGTTGCTGCTAGTGGTCTGCCGACCCACATGTCCATCACAGTCTGGTTGATCTGTGAAGATACATGCAATGCATTTCCAATGATATGCTTCAATTTCACCAGGAGGAGAGTTTTACCGAGACTTCAAAAAACATTGGTGTAGGTGAAATACTCAAGAAAATGAATTTCACGAAAAAAATATATTAGTTTTTGGGAAAATGAAGGGTCTTAGTGAAAATAAAGGCCTCGGGGAAGGAAGGGGGAGAATATATTGCTGCTATATGAGCTAACTGTAAATATAATCTCTGACTCACCATCACTTTTGAATTATAGAAAAAAAGATGGCCGGAAATGTCTTACCTATGATGGAATGAGATATTTTACTGAATAACAGAAGGAATTATTAAGCATTTTGGAAGGAATTATCATCAGGGGTGATGGAAGCAATTATTGTCATGTATGATTGAAGGAGTTATCATCAGGAGTGATGGAGGGAATCGTCATATAATGTGATGAAATGAATCATCACATAGTGTGATGGAAGAAATCATCAGCAGGTTGAGATGTGATCAGTTTTAAGCAAAGTTTCAAAGTCTTTTTGAAGTGCTGTTGAGATGACCCACGTTAACAGAAAGTACCAAAAGAGGTGAGTGTTTTAAGAGATCACGTTACATTAAAAGAAAAGTTAAACCCTGTGGGTCATTCAGTGCAAAGAGCCTTGGAGGCTCGAACCTCCGTCTAATAATCTCCAAAGAGGCACCTTACCATTCAGTATACTATACTCAAGCCATATTCCTGCATTATTATTGTTATTATTGCCGCTGTTCCTGTTATTCTTGATATTAGTAGTAGTAGTAGTAGTAGTAGTATATTTAGAGGAAATGCTAAATCCCAAAGAATTGTAAAACACCCTTGGAAATGGGATTCATTCAGGCTTAATTAATCCAAGGAAGAGAGAAGTTCCAATTCCTCGAATCCAAACAAATCCCTTCACCAGCATCAAGATACACCGCCTTGCAGGACCGAAATTCCTCCAGCAACAAACATCAACGATCCTAAAGACTGACCAGGTGGTGTCCAGGGCTCCACAGGCAACTGCGGGCTACCCAGGTGAGTACGTACATTTATAGCGTGTAGTTCGCTAATTAAGAGCCTATTACAAGGTTACAGGATAATTTACAGCGTCACATTAGACTTTTACTGCCGTCTCTACCATCAGCCTCACGACACCTACCTCCAATGTTTACCTCCACTGCTGTAAAATGTAAATAATGGCTTTATTGCTCTCTCTCTCTCTCTCTCTCTCTCTCTCTCTCTCTCTCTCTGTCTCTCTCTCTGTCTCTCTCTCTGTCTCTCTCTCTCTGTCTCTCTGTCTCTCTCTGAAGAGGTCTAAATTCTTTTCTTTATTTTCATATCTTGTTATTTGCCTTTTATTTTATTTGCTTTACATAAATTATGAAACCAGTGTGGATCCTTCGGGGTAAGTAGTAGTAGTGGGCCCGCAGGCCGCCAGCAGCAACAGCTTGGATGACCAGGGAAGCACCAGACAAGCCTGGTCCAGGTCCGGGTTGACGGAGTAAGAAAACTCTCGAAACCATTCAAAGGCAAATGTAAGGTAAAGGTGAAGGCTCGATCCTCCGTACGTTCTGAACATGATAAATGAATAAAATTTACTGTTGTTTCCTTTTGTAAAGTATGTTACTGAGGTATGTTACTTAGTATTATATTATTAGTGTATAATACCGACAGGTAGATAAGTTACACGAGTAACAGTTGTCGAAACGTTTCTCCTGCTCAGCAGGCTTCTTCAGTCCAACACAGATATGGTATAAATATGAGAGACAGCAGAAGCAGCGGTGATGTGGTGATCAGTCCCTCAGCCCTGAAAAGTGTTCAGCTCTATAGTCTCGATCAGTGTAAAGCCTCACAGTGAAAGAAATGTTTGAAAAGATATAGTAATACTTTTGGTAATGTACCTAATAAATGAAGGCAGTGCTGTTAAAAATAGCACCTTTCATTCATTGTGATTTTTTGTTTAGTTGATTTATTGCAGTGATTTTCATTGGAGATGTTTTGCCACGTCTACCATGTCCTTTGCACTCGTTAGGGGTTATTCTAGTGCACAGATATGGAACTAGTTCCTACAGTATTTTCTAAGAGTAAATTATGCTTATAGACTTCTTTGCTTTGCTACATGGTGTAAGATTTCAGGGATTTTAAGCGCTCGCAAAAGTTTAAGTGTTTGTTTATAATGAAACGGAAAGCGAGAGTTCTCTGTATCTCCTCTTTCTTGCCTTCATTGTTTTCTTCCTCCTTCACATACTATCACCAGTTCCTCCTCTTTCTTCTTCTTCACCACAATATCCTCCTGGAGGATAATCTGTGGGGCTATCTGGAGTTGCTACCGGATGTCATCGTTCCAGCTGCCCGGTCCCAGGCCAGGCCTCCTGGCTGCTGCCCGGTCCCAGGCCAGGCCTCCTGGCTGCTGCCCGGTCCCAGGCCAGGCCTCCTGGCTGCTGCCCGGTCCCAGGCCAGGCCTCCTGGCTGCTGCCCGGTCCCAGGCCAGGCCTCCTGGCTGCTGCCCGGTCCCAGGCCAGGCCTCCTGGCTGCTGCCCGGTCCCAGGCCAGGCTTCCTGGCCTGGCCTGGTTGCTAGTCTTCACGACTCTTCCTCACCAGCCTACCACCACCTCACCCGTACCCATAACAACCTTCTTTTTTCTCCTACTCTAGCTTTTCTACCAACACCACCACCTCTTCCTCCACCACAATCTCCTCCCCTCCTCCACAACAATCTCCTCCCCTCCTCCACAACAATCTCCTCCCCTCCTCCACAACAATCTCCTCCCCTCCTCCACAACAATCTCCTCCCCTCCTCCACAACAATCTCCTCCCCTCCTCCACAACAATCTCCTCCCTCCTCCACAACAATCTCCTCCCCTCCTCCACAACAATCTCCTCCCTCCTTCACAACAATCTCCTCCCTCCTCCACAACAATCTCCTCCCCTCCTCCACAACAATCTCCTCCCTCCTCCACAACAATCTCCTCCCTCCTCCACAACAATCTCCTCCCTCCTCCACAACAATCTCCTCCCCTCCTCCACAACAATCTCCTCCCCTCCTCCACAACAATCTCCTCCCCTCCTCCTCCTCCTCCTCCACAACAATCTCCTCCCCTCCTCCTCCTCCTCCCAGCATCAGGGTGAGTGCTGGGTACAACTATAAGAAAGCAGTGAAGGTCTCTACCACACCAGGTGGCAACTAAGACTTTACACTTAGCATTATAGTTTTAGTGCCCAGACAACCACCACTCTCTTCCCCGCTCCCTCCCTCCCTCCGCTCCTTATATTCATTCTCCTTCCTCATGTTCAGTCCCCTCCCCTTCTCTCCATCACACCCTCACCATCCCCTCAACTAGTTACTTCTCCCTATCCCCCGTTCCTTCCTGCATTCCACATAATCCCACCTTTACTCTCCTGTACCTCCTCCCTTCCTTCCCCATTCCAACAAATTCGCCACTACCTCCCTCAGTTCTCCCTCCACCTATTCAGCCTCATTTCCACTCACAGTGAGTTGTATACACGAAGGGTGCGCATCTCTGTCTATAAACACCGAGAGGAACGCTTAGAAGCACTAGACTTATATTCACTGGAGCGCAGGCGAGAGACATCATAATCTACACCTGGAAGATTCTGGAGGGACTAGTCCCTAATATGCACACAGAAATCACTCCATACGAAAGCAAAAGACTTGGCAGATGGTGCAACGTACTCCCAGTGAAAAATAGGGGCGCCACTGGTACACTAAGAGAAAACAATAAGTGTCCGGGGCCCAAGACTGTTCAACAGCCTCCCACCAGCCATAAAGGGCATTACCAGTAGACCCCTGGTTGTCTTCAAAAGGGAGATGAACAGATACCTAAAGTCAGTGCCAGATCAGCTGGGCTGTGGTTCGTACGTTGGACTACGTGCAGCCAGCAGTAACAGCCTCGTTGATCAGGCCATGATCCACCGGGAGGCCTGGTCATAGACAGGGCCGCGGGGACGTTGATCCCCGGAATGCCCTCCAGGTAGACTCCAGGTAGGTATTGCACCTAGCAATTCATCCTGGAATGCACCCTTGATCTTAGTACCTAAGAAGGACGGTACTTGGCGCCCAGTGATTGACTTTATGAAGTTAAATGCGAAAACAATTCCAGATCGCTTCCCACTTCCTGTACTTACCTGGAGTCTACCTGGAGGGCATTCTGAGGATCAGTGTCCCTGTGGCCCGGTCTATGACCAGGCCTCCTGGTGACCTTTTACGTAATATCGGAGATAAAGTCTTCTAGACCCTAGATTTGTTACAAGGGTTTTGACAAGTCCTTCACGAGGACAGCCAAGAGGTAACCGCATTTTCCACTCCAACAGACCATTATCACTTTCTCCATATGGCTTTCGGTTTACACTCGTCGCCTATCACATTCTCGAGGCTAATGACTAATATCTTTAGAGGCCTCATAGGTAACGCACTTATTATATACTTAGATGATGTGATTGTCATGTCAGAAGACGTGGATACGCACTTGAAAAGACTTGATGTGGTATTTGGTAAGCTTGAAGAAGCCAATTTAAAGATCAAACTGTCTAAATGTCAATTTTTCAGATCTCTAATCAAGTTTCTTGGTCACGTAGTCACTCCTAGAGGGGTTACAACTGACCAAAGTAAACTAACAGCAGTATTAAATTTTCCATCTCCCAAAACTGTTGATGCCTTAAGATCCTTTGTGGGCTTAGCAGGTTTTTATAGATCTTTCATTGCTAATTTTTCTTTCATAGCAGCTCCACTAACTGAGTTGTTTAAGAAAAATGCTCCTTTCGTTTGGACCTTCCGTCAAGAAAGAGCATTTCAAACTCTCAAAGAAAAGCTAACATCTGCTCCAATTTTGAAATTTCCAGATTTTTCTAAGCCTTTCTATCAGACAACTGATGCTAATTCAATTGGCATAGGTGCCGTACTAGTTCAGAAGACCGGTAGCAAGTACAACGCAGTTGCATTTGCTAGCCGAGTCCTTACAAAGGCTGAACATAATTATACAGTAACTGAGCAAGAAGCCTTAGCAATAGTATGGTCTTTGAAGCACTTCCAAGACATTATATATCAGTACTCAGTTCATGTCTTGACAGACCATGCCCCCACTCATACCTTCATTCCAGAACAAACAACCTACTGGAAGACTAGCCAGATGGTCCTTGACTATCCAAGAGTTCAACCCCACCTTTGAACACTTACCTGCCAAGTCAAATGTAGTTGCAGATGCTTTATCGCGACATGTTAGTATAGTAACTGCAGATCCTCCATTTAGTGCCAAGGATGTAAAGAATGATCAATGAACAGATCCCATGTGGTCTGGTGTGATTCGATTCCTGCTCCAGGAAGATCTCATTCTTACTGTGAAGCCACCAGCACCCATCAGTGACTGTCATGAACCAAGAATTACTGAATCGAACAGCCGAGCTGGGTACTCCTATTAGAAGGGTATACTAGTTAATAATTCCAGTCACTAGTGAATGTAGCCTTACAGCTAGTTCACAATGTACCAGGTGTTGCACACCCTGGTATGGATCGTTCTGTAAAACAAGCCAGATTGAAATACTTTTGACCTCATATGGCAACTGATATTTCTGAGTATGTTAAGATAAGTAGTGTCTGCATGCAACAAAGGCAATGTTAATGGTCCTAATCCAATTCAGGAGTATCCAACTACTAGCGAACTATGGGAAAGAGTTGCACTAGATCTTTTAACCAATTTCCAATGTTCCCTCCAGGGCAACAAACATCTGTATGCTATGGTAGATCATTTCACCAGATATTGTGAGTTAGTTCCTATTGCAGATAAGACTGCCAAGACAGTAGCTAAAGCATTTAAAGAATGTATAATCTGCAGGAATACAGTCCCTATTTACAGATAATGGAGGTGAATTCTGTAATGAGATTCTTGAAAATTTGTGTACCTTGTACAAGATCTCTAAATCAACAATTGTTCCTCACCATCCTGCCAGTAATGGTTTAGTGGAAAGAACTAATAAGAAAGTACTTGATGTCTTAAGAGCCACTATCAATCCCAATAGTGCAACCTGGGATGAAGTTATACCTGATGTTCAGTATGCAATAAATTCTGCTTACAATGCTTCTATAGGTGACACTCCACATTATGAGTTGTACGGTGTAGATAAGCGTTTGCCTTATGAGTTGTTATATTCTAATCCGAAACCAAATTATAATCCTGATGATTTCATAGGAACTCGTACCAGCTTATCTCAAAGTGTTTTTAGAAGAATCCGAGAAACACTTCATAAATCAACAGTAGAATTTACATGAGTCACTAATACTCGAGCAAAGCAAACTAAAATTAAAGTAGGTTCGAGAGTTATGCTGACTAACTTTAACAAAACATCCACAATGCCCACGCTTGATCAAAAGTTTGTTGGTACTTATTTAGTAGTTGAACAAATCAATGGAAATAAGTATAAAGTTAGAGAAGTCAGTACTGGTCAGTATAAAGAATCACATTTAGATCATATGAAGTTAGTATGCGATGATGAGGATGTTCCTACCCAGACTAATGTGACAGACGCTGACAATCCTCTTGACTCTGTACCCTCTACCTCTAACAATCAGTCAGATGACCAACCTGAATGTCGTTATTCCCTATGTACACGACAAGTATTGAGAAATCCTCAAGTATCATTTGCAAATACCAATTTAGATCTTTCTCAACCACGGCATGAGTTACCCATTGCAACACAGTTTGATCCTCCCAGAGATGGTAACCATTCTGCATATGTAAATCTCACTCTAGCAGAGTTGAGGTTAAATGTTAATAACCTGTATAGATGAATAATATAGTTTAATATGTATTTCAACTGTGTTACAATATCAACTTAGTATTATTCAAGAATTTTTTTTTTTAGTGTTCACATTCTCTCCAAATTCTGAGATGTAACAGTGTAGATTTGAGTGCACCAAGTCTGCCTTTTCTGTTAAACACTTCCTTCTTTGTACATATCCTTCCTCAGAATCAGTAGATCACTTGAATACAGATCGATCAATCAAATTTTTTTTTATCACTTTTATTGTACTATTCCACAGTTGATTCTATCTATTCCCATGAATTGTGCTAAATCATATTTGTAATGCATTACATTAACATCCATCCCGATAACATCCATATGTATAGTTATAATGTTCAACTGTTGTGTACTTTGAAATTGTATAGAATCAGCCCAGAGCCGTACACCTGTCACCTCTAGTGTTAGCTGTATGTCGTGATGCCATATGTAATATGGCCGAGGTGTCAGTAGTAGTATTTGTATCTTACCAATAACCGTTACTGATTCACCATCTCCATACGTGATTCACTGACAGTTATATGACTCATGCTGACCCAGCATGATGTCACGAGCTCTTAGAATGCCCTCCGGGCACTGGGCTTCTCAGTTCAGAGCAGGATATGAGACGACAGGTCAGGCCTGAGTACTCCCCAAAAGTTTCCACTAATATACAAGTTACCAAGCCAAGCTACGTTTGTGTTTATTACCAAATCCATCAATCGAACCCACACGACATTATATATATATATATATATATATATATATATATATATATATATATATATATATATATATATATATATATATATATATATTATTGTGATCACTAACAAGTGGGTTTTCGCTCACCATGAGGCGGGCCAAACCAGCATGGGTTCGAATCCTTGGCTAGTCGCAGTGTTGTTTTATATATATATATATATATATATATATATATATATATATATATATATATATATATATATATATATATATATATAGTGAGAAGGTGATTAACAATTATATTAGGGATTGAGAAATTCGATAACCTTGATGTTTTTGTGAGTCGACAGGACTAATAATTATAACAATAAAAATAATAATTACGGTAATTTTTTTCTATGCGAGACTCAGCTGCAGAAGCAGAGGTTTGAGTTCAGTTATCTTGGGTCAAAATATGGAAAATTAACTCCGACAAGCATCTACCTACCTACCTACCTGGAGGGTAGGTAGATTCGTACCGCCCACCAGGGCGAAATAAGAGGCCCCTGACAAACGTAACCTTTTTTTTACATTCTTAGTTACTTTCTACAATCCTCTTGACTTGTTTACAAGTCGGGTATCAAATAGGGAAAGGCAATCCGAGAGGGTGGTGCATACTGGACGTGAGATCGACCTTGTGCCACTAATAGCCTCCTGCCGCCGCTACTGTCAAGCCAACACGAAATGTGTCTTAACGTTTTATGTGTCGTTATGAACACATGTTTCTTTATGCCTATTAGAGCTAAACAGGTTTATTGACTGCTGTACAGGTTGGATGATAGCTATACATGTTGGATGATAGCTATACACGTTGGATGACAACTATACACGTTGGATGATAACTATACACGTTGGATGATAACTATACACGTTGGATGATAACTATACACGTTGGATGATAGCTATACACGTTGGATGATACCTATACACGTTGGATGATAACTATACACGTTGGATGATAACTATACACGTTGGATGATAACTATACACGTTGGATGATAACTATACACGTTGGATGATAGCTATACACGTTGGATGATACCTATACACGTTGGATGATACCTATACACGTTGGATGATAACTATACACGTTGGATGATAACTATACACGTTGGATGATAGCTATACACGTTGGATGATACCTATACACGTTGGATGATAACTATACACGTTGGATGATAACTATACACGTTGGATGATAGCTATACAGGATGGCTGACAGCTATACAGGTCGGATGATTTCTATATAAGTTGTTTTTACTTTCCAAAATGTGTTCACACACACACACACTCACTCACTCTCTCACTCTCTCACTCTCTCACTATCTCACTCTCTCACTATCTCACTCTCTCACTCTCTCACTATCTCACTCTCTCACTCTCTCACTCTACTTTCTGTTTCTGTCCATTCCTCCATCTTCATACACTTTTCTTAAATCTTGTCATGCATTCATGCTGTACTTTCCCTTATATATTTACTTTCGTATGTGAATAAGCAAAGGTTTGCATTTATTTCTATATACAACAAATGCATTATGAGCGAGATGGATAATGATCATATGTGATGTTATACATAGACGTAAATTTGCATTTGACTACATCTAATGGTTCTTATGAATTTATGTTGCATTTTGGTAGGTTGTTTGAATTGTGATGTTTACAGAGAAATTTCCCCCTACTATCTGTTGCTAGTCTTGCAACATTGCATAGCTCCTGACGACGCACAGAGAGTGCGAAGGATATTGAGTTAACGATTTCCATCCCCTTGCGGCTTGTTCTGCATACTTATGTTAATAAACGAAGAGAATAATTTGTGAATAAGAGAAGAAGCATTTGTAAAGAGAGAAAGAGAGAGAGAGAGAGAGAGAGAGAGAGAGAGAGAGAGAGAGAGAGAGAGAGAGAGAGAGAGAGAGAGAGAGAAATAGAGAGAGAGAGAGAGAGAGAGAGAGAGTGTGTGTGTGTGTGTGTGTTTAGGAAGGTTAGAGAGGGCAGGGAGGGTATCATCAGTGGGAGAGGGTGCGAGCCACACCAAGAGCAATAAACACAAACACGCACTCTCTCCCTCTATCTCTCTCTTTTCCTCTCTCCCTCTGTCTCTCTCTTTTCCTCCCTCTCTCCGGTCCCTCTACGAACTGGTGCCAGATCTGAAGCCTCGTTGCCACATCATTCTCTCGTCGCTATATTCGTCAGGTAAAGTCACCTTTCTCGGGGGTCTTACTCATACGATAACCCGCTCTATGTTTCATGAAATATACAATAAATGTTCTACGAAACACAGTTTCATGGGAACTGCCTTTGATATAAAGTGTTACTCTATAAAAATGAATTCACAGTAGTTATTTCTTGGCTCTGTTTATCCCTGGCCTGCAGTTACTCGGCTCAGCAGCTGCCAGAGTCAGCCAGTGAGTCTTGTTAGGGGCAAGAGCAAAGGTCAGAGGAAATCCCCTAACTATTGATGATGGTAATGTTGTTCTCTGCATGAAGTGGTTGATTGACTGTGCCTCAATCTGATTAAATAATATAACTCTTTCAGCACACATATACAAAGCAGCGGATAGCGAATAACTAGAGGATGCAGTTGTAAACTGAGGGAAAAAATTCAACGGTAGGAATAATAGAGAAAAGGTTCTTAAATAAGGTGGTCGACCAGCAGAATGCATTGAAAGAGGAAGCACTAAGTGCTGCATCCATTGGTGTTTGATTATTTTTAAGCTATGTGATGAGCAGTGTATTGAAGAGGGAACACGAGCATAGATCTGTTTTGTTCATATAAATAGGTAATTACAAATACGTTATTTCTCTCTCTCTCTCTCTCTCTCTCTCTCTCTCTCACTCTCTCACACACTCACACACACACGCACATATACATATAAGTGAGTACACACACGCACTCACAACGTACAAGAAATTCAAGAGTATCTTGTGACAGTATCAAAGTAAAAAAAAAAAAAACTCCTCTTAGAGTGTGGTAGTAAGACAGACTCGCTACATGTACTCGATAGTAGCTATAATAGAATGCAAGAGGCTTAAATACTAAATACACCAATAGACCAAATATCGATAGTCAAGGGTCGGGAGCTGAAGCTCAACCTAGGTAAAAAATCGGTGAGCAAATGCGTATTATGACACAGAGCAAAAGGGGGACTTACCTGCCTGGTTGGAGAGAGAGAGAGAGAGAGAGAGAGAGAGAGAGAGAGAGAGAGAGAGACTTGAAACTCAGGAAGAGAACGCTAAAACAAGGCAAACAGTTCCCGTTGCCGATGGGACCAGGTTCTCAATTATTATCCTAGTAAGGCAGTCAGTCTAATAAGGAGTAAACGCCATTGCTCACAAACAAAATAAGACTCAACTCTACTAAGATTTATTCCAAGGACTAGAGTCTTCCATCACATCGTAAACCGAATCACGTCACCCCCCCTCTTTTTTTTTTTTTTACACCACAGGAGGAAGATAATGCGAATGAACCGCTGTCCATGCTTAGGTATTCTGGTAGAGAGGCAGGCGTTGATAGACGAGCTCTGCTTCACCAAGCTGGCGGAAGACAGCAGCCTCCTCACTGATCTTGACACTTTATCAGGAAGCTGGATTCTCTGCTGCTTATGTTCATTTCTAAGAAGCTTCGTGTAGAAGTTAGTAGTAGTAATAGTGGTGGTGGTGTAGTGTACAGTAGTATTTAAATTTAGTAACAGTAGATAGAATTAGTAGTAGAATAGTTAGAAATAGTAGTGAGTAGCTAAAAGTAGTAGTAGCAGTAGCAACAAAGTAGTGAGAATAGTAGAGTAGCAGTACACAAGTAAAGTAGTAGAGTAGTAGCAGTAGCAGCAATAGTAGTAGTAGTAGCAGCAAATAGTAGTAGTAGCAGCAATTAGTAGTAGTAGCAGCAATAGTAGTAGTAGCAGCAATAGTAGTAGTAGCAGCAATAGTAGTAGTAGCAGCAATAGTAGTAGTAGTAGTAGCAGCAGCAATAGTAGTAGTAGTAGTAGCAATAGTAGTAGTAGTAGTAGCAGCAGCAATAGTAGTAGTAGTAGCAGCAGCAATAGTAGTAGTAGCAGCAATAGTAGTAGTAGAGCAGCAATAGTAGTAGTAGCAGCAATAGTAGTAGTAGCAGCAATAGTAGTAGTAGCAGCAATAGTAGTAGTAGCAGTAGCAGCAGCAATAGTAGTAGTAGTAGTAGCAATAGTAGTAGTAGTAGTAGCAGCAGCAGCAGCAATAGTAGTAGCAGCAGCAGCAGCAATAGTAGTAGTAGTAGTACTTAGTAATATTGCTATCAAAACTCTGGATACACTTGTCTAGTGAAGCAGCATTTAAGACAACTGCTAATATCTTAAGTGTTCTTCTTGTCTGAATAAAAATCAAGAAGTTTATTATTCTCTGAGCCTAATTCAGTTGACTCACCTTGAGGTTACCATGAAACGATAGCAGTATATACATATATAACGGTATACAATAATATATACGGTATATAAAAGCATCGTTAAGTAGGCTGGCCGAGCCTTGATCCTGCGCCACCTTGTCCAGCCCCGTGGGAAGCTACACAACGTTTGCATTTCTCTAACCATTACACCATGCTAGGACTGGTGGTGTAATGGTTAGAGCAATGCAAACATTGTGTAGTTCCCCATGAGGCTGGACAAGGTGGCGCAGGATCGAGGCTCGGCCAGCCGCAGTTTCGTTAATGACTCAAAATCACTTGTTTCGTGATTTCATTAATTAATGTATATATGGTCAGTTCCTGATTTGCCAGGTTGTGGAGAATTCATTGCACTACGGACGGCTGGCACTGCGTAGTCGACAGTCTTTAAACCTGATAAAGTATCCCTGAGGGTAGGGGGGATACTGATCATGTCTCCTGTTGGGCTGCCTAATTGGCCGGGCTGCTGCTGTTGATGACATGTCTCATGCCGACGTGGGCACCGCTGCTCTGCTAACTAGCGATTAAGTTACCTCTTGAAGACAGCTTTATTGATCTGTTTGTCTTTTCCATTTTAAATGAGGAGTTTTACGGAGTAGCCGTGGAGCTTTAGCATTTACACAGTTCTCATTACCAGTGACCGTCTCCGAGTTCAGCTTCGGAAAGCTGGCCTGAGATAAGGCTCCCAGGCTGACTCTTCAAGAGGAAACTGGACAAGTATCCTTACCAGGTGCCAGATCAACCAGGCTGGGCCACCAACAGCAACAGTCTGGTTAACTAGGCAAACACTAGATGAGCCTGGACCATGGCTGGGCTCCGATAGTACAAAAACTCTAGGAACTCATCAAAGGTATATCAGAGATAAAGGTATATTGTCCCTTATTTAGAAAGGGGGTTTAGAATGATCTCTGGCAGAACCAACTGTCCTCCAAGGAGAACAACTTAATGTATTTCAATAGCTTCCAGTTATTTAGGTAAATGATCAGTGAATGATGCACATTAGATCTTAACGCTGAAGAGGTCAGTTTATTGTACTCCGCATATTAATAATTGGTAATGCAAGAACTTATGAATACACAACAGACATGAGAAAGTTTCAAGGATGACATAGTATTTAGTATAAATTCTTTAAAACATCTCTTACTGTGTATATATATATATATATATATGTGTGTGTGTGTGTGTGTGTGTGTGTGTGTGTGTGTGTGTGTGTGTGTGTGTGAGTGCGCGCGCGCAACAGGTGACATGCAGCCTTAATGACTCTTATGTCGATAACTTTTATGCCCAGTACCCAATCATATATCAGAATATACACCAAATGGTGTGTATATTTCAATGCATATATCTTGAGAATTTTCTTTAATCCCATTTTTAAGGATTAAATAATTCGTGGATAGTGGTGAACAAGTTATTTGCAGCCCTAATGATCCTCGTGAATTCAATAGGCTTTAATACCAATTAACCAACAAAGGTTAACATCACACACACACACAGTCACTTGTTTATGCGTGTGTGACCTAATTCATGCCTGTGTAAATAACTCATTACGGGTGTGACCAGATATAAACACGTAAATAGTATATTACAGTTGTAACTTGTTCAGCTATCAAAACTTTGGGGCCCAGTCCCTGGACCCATTATGTACCTCTGTAATCTTCTGACTACCATCCACAGGATAGGTATGGGGTGCATAATAAATATATTAAACTAACTCTTCTCACCTTCACCATCTCCCCCACCAACACACCCTTAGTCACCTCACCATCTCTACCATCAACTTCACCATCACCACCACCACCACTGTTCATCATCTCTAACGTCACCATCATTTCTAACAAATAGTCCTGATCAGACGGTGTGTAGCGCCTATGTTAGACTACGAGCGGCTAGCACCAACAGCCTGAATGATCAGGTCAATGGGAAGGCCTGGTCTGAGACCGGATTGCGGGGGCAGCGGCTCCCAGAGCTACAGGTATTATTCATTGGTCACCACCTTTTCTCTCGCCCCCGAATCTGCCAGTGTGATCTGCTTCAATAATCCTGATTCCACTCTTTCTTCTTCTCAACAGTTTTACAATCATGAAAACATCACCAAGAACACCATCACCACAACGAACACCATTAACATGAACACCGCATTTCCTCCCTGCTCATCATCTCTGCCAAACACCACTCTTCCCTCTCCACATGCCCTCTCCTTTCCACTCAACCGCAGAGAACAACAAGCCCACACCTCGCCCTTCTCTACCCGCCTCACCAACTCACCCATCGCCTCTCCCAGACCCACCTCCCGCAATCCCCATACCCCTCCTTACCCTAACCTTTCCCCCTCCCCCAACACCATTCTTAGTCCACCCTCGCCCCTATCTTACCCCTACCCATATCCTCCTCCTACCCATTACCCTCCCTCACCCTGGAGAGAGCCTGGGGGCTGTGTTAAGTAAGAACGTCCTGGGTCTGGTCCGACCGCTATCATAAATCAACTGTCTGCTTTCTGCTTGCCGGGTCAGGAAGCGAGGGAGGGAGGAATGGGGGACAAGCAGAACCACGGGTCTTATAAATGCACTGAATCGCCTTTCTTCTCTGCTTGGCTTCCTGGAATCCCCGTCTCGCTTCTCCTGGAAACCCTTATTCCGGGGCCAGAAACTATTCAAAAGTTGGCAGAAACGATTCAAAGCTGAGGAATGGTACTACACCTCTACCCCGGACAATAACAGAGATTCGATTCTCCTCCTCCTTGTAGAAATAGGGTCGTTCATACAGGATTTTCTTCCCCAGTGAGTGATACTCTTTGATAGCTGTGATGGGAGACAACAGCTACTCAGAGCTGAGGTTAAGTCAGGCGTACAAGCGGTTACCTTTAAGATGAAGTAATTGGACATGTGCAAATTAATGAGACATTTATACTACTACTACTACTAATAATAATAATAATAGTAATAGTAATAAAATCTTGAATAAGTTGGCTTTGACCACTGAGAAATGCATAGTGGAGTAACACTTTGTGGATATATGTAACGTGTGGTGTGCGTTTATACTATACTATGAGAGGACACACATTGATTGACTCCCTCCAACCCAGCCTTCCCTAAATATACTCATTCTATCCAATTAATGCATGTATTGCCATGACAAAGCCTCTGGCATTGTTGGTATATACGAACACAAAAATGCCTTCAACATCAACTCCCGTGTCTTACAGCGTAACGCGGCCTCACAGGGACTGGCCAAGGACGAGCCTGGTTACGCAAGAAATGGCTGGAACAGAAGGAAATGCCTTGAAATGGTGCTCATTTATACCAGAAACCACTATCCCTGGCTCACATGCTCCGGGTGGTGGTTGCAGCAGGAATGGGTGGTGGTTGCAGCAGGAATGGGTGGTGGTTGCAACAGGAATGAGTGGTGGTTGCAGTAGGAATGGGTGGTGGTTGCAGCAGGAATGGGTGGTGGTTGCAGGAGTGGGTGGTGGGTATATAAGGAGTGGATGATGGGTACAGCAGGAGTGGGTATTGGGTGTAGCAGGAGTGAGTGGTGGGTGCAGGTTGCAGGAGTGGGTGGTGGGTGTTGCAGGAGTGGGTGGTGGGTGGTACAGGATCAAGTAATAGCAATCAGCCACAAATGAGAGCATACAACCGGCCGAAAGCAGCACCTAGGCTCTTGGTCTGCACAGGTAGTTGGGAGGATGAGTAACACAGGTAGTAGGGATGATGGGAAGCCCAGGTAGTTGAGAGTATGGTCATCCCAGGTAGCAGGAAGGATGGTCCGCACAGGTAGTGGGATGGAGAGGAAAAGGAAGGTTCAGGGAAGGCTCGTGGATAGGGGTCAGGGCAGGATGATAAGAAGGAAGTGCAGGGCAGTATGATACGTAGAGAGAGATTTAGGGCAGGATGATAGGTAGAGGGAGATTTAGGGCAGGATGATAGGTAGAGGAATGTTCAGGGCAATATGATAAGTATAGCGAGGTGCAGAGAAGAATGATAAGGAGAATAGTGATGATAGTATATCAACTATGAAGATGACTTGGAAAATAATAATTCTGGCCAATTGCTAACAACATTAGTAAGATGATGGCTACGTCTATTATGGTGGAGAAATTAGGCCATGAAGATGGCATACGTAGGCCTATTACGACAGTGATGGTAGGCCGAAAGAAAAAAGGAAATGGAAAAGCGGTGAGTATAATGATCCGTCTGGAAATTGTGATTGCAGGGATGAGGTCAGGGAAAAATAATGAAGGAGCGGTGGGTGATAATGAGCACAGGATGGAACTAAGAATACAATGGTGATAAGGAAGAGAGGAACAGGTTATTGATAAATTAAGCAAAATGGAAGGTACACGGTGATGATTACAGTAATTACATAACTTGTAACCCACTAGTGTTGACGTTGCTGTTCATCAGGAAATAATATGGGGTTACGCATACATCCTAGGACGTGCACACTAGTATAGGCAATGTACGAAAGCTCACTCACTGGCAGCTTGTACACACAATGAAATTCCTGATACGTACCTAAGACATTTCTGGACTTGTTATTGCGAGGACAGTGATTCAGCTTCCAAGTCTCTTCACACGAACAGTCCTCCACAGTGTTACCGTGTGTGTGAAAATGCCTGAACGAAATTTCAGTATAACCCGCACTGCACTGTGAAAGCCTTTTTTTTTTTACTTGATGTCCATTGAACAATTGTTGTTTGACGAATATTATAACGTAATTACAGGCACACTGCCTCAGCTACTTCGACTACTCGGATTAGAGAACAGTGTGACTCGTGAAATCGTAATAGCACGATCACAATGAAATCACGGAACGGGTGGGGTTTGAAACCCTGGCAAGTGAGTCCTTAAACTCACAGGTCGGTGTGTTAACCACTCAGCTCGGCCAATTGGTCATGGGTTCAAGCCCCACCCGTTCCGTGAATCGTAGAAGGGAATATCCTATCCTGGATGAAAAAATATCTCGTTCGCAGCTTTCCAAACTTATATAGAATCTAACAAACATGCAGATGCCTTTAACCAGATCTGCAGCACAAGTACACTGCTCATCGGCAATATGTGATGAAGCCTGCAGGACAACCTTGCTTTGCCTCTCGTTGCAGTGCAGCATCTGGCGAAGACCTGGACCACACCTGGAGAGGATTTCGGGGTCAACGTCCCCGCGGCTCGGCCTGAGACCAGGCCTCGTGGTGGATCAGGGTCTGATCAACCAGGCTGTTACTGC
>WNWK01000230.1:580000-638756 GCA_009830355.1 Cherax destructor | reverse complement strand
ATAAAAAATACATTTACATACATTATCATACATAGACATGTGAGAACAGATAACCCAAAAAGTCAGTGACTTATTTCCATTGGGGTCCTTTACTATTTCCATTGGGGTCCTTTTATTTCCATTGGGGTCCTTTACTTATTTCCATTGGGTCCTTTACTTATTTCCATTGGGTCCTTTACTTATTTCCATTGGGGTCCTTACTTTTTCCATTGGGGTCCTTTACTATTTCCATTGGGGTCCCACTGCTCTATGTCGTTACAACCTGCCACCCACTCCCTCTATTGTTACAGCCACAACCCACTACTCATGTCGTTACAGCCTACCACCCACTGCTCTATGTCGTTACAGCCTGCCACCCACTGCTCATGTCGTTACAGTGCCACCCACTGCTCTATGTCGTTTCAACCTACCCCCCTCTGCTCAATTTCGTTACAGCTGCCACCAACGACTTATGTCGTTATAGCAGCGCTGTGTGACCATTAAGGGTTTAGCGCTTTTTATTATAATAATCTATGATTATAATAATCTATGTCGTTACAGTCTGCCACCCACTGCTCTACGTCTGTATCCGACTGAAAAGATAATAAAAGAAAAGATTTCTTCGGATTTTTAACCCCGGAGGGTTAGCCACCCAGGATAACCCAAGAAAATCAGTGTGTCATCGAGGACTGTCTGTCTTATTTCCATTGGGGTCCTCAATCTTGTCCCCCATGATGCGACCCACACCAGTCGACTAATACCCAGGTACCTATTTGCTGCTAGGTGAACATGACAACAGGTGTAAGGAAACACGTCGAAATGTTTCCACCCCGCCGGGAATCGAACCCGGGCCCTCCGTGTGTGAAGCGAGAGCTTTAGCCACCAGGGCACCCTCCACCAGGCCACCGGGAACACTGCAACAGGCCTACTGGCCCATACTTGGCAGGTCCATGTCAAAACCAACCCACCAACAAAAATATTTGTCCAACCCATCGCCATCCAAGCAACAAGCCCCGGCAACACCCCCCTCCATCCCAACCATTGTGCAAGTCCCGTTCAAATCCAACCCCTCTCACTCACAAAAACACAGAAATAAGAAACACTGCAGCAAGCCAACTGGTCCACATTAGACAAGTCCTCCTCAAACCCAAAACCACTGAGGGAGCCGAAGCTCTATACATCACTAGTGAGACCTCATTTGGACTATGCAGCTCAGTTTTGGTCTCCTTACTACAGAATGGATATAGATTCGTTGGAGAACATACAGAGATGACTAAAATGATTTACAGTATAATAAATCTCCCGTATGAAGATAGACTTAGAGCGTTGAATCTCCACTCTGGAGAGACGTAGAATGAGGAGATATCATCGAGGTGACAAGTGGATGATGGGCATAAACAAAGGAGATATTAATAAAATACTGAGGATATCGAACTAAGTAAGAACGAGAAATAACGGATTTAAATTGGATAAATTTAGATTTAGAAAGGACATAGGCAAGTACTGGTTTTCGAACAGAGTTGTAGATGCGTGGAACAATCTTCCGAGTAGGGTGATAGAGGCTAGGACCTTGGGTGGCTTTAAAAAGAGATTGGACAAATATATGAGTGGGAGGGGCTGGGTTTGATTAGTGTCGTGAGTACAGGAGTAAATTCTTAGGTAGTGGTGGTTTTGATAAGGACCTGCCTTGTATGGGCCAGTAGGCCTTCTGCAGTGTTCCTCCATTCTTATGTTCTTATGAGTGGGAGGGGCTGGGTTTGATTAGTGTCGTGAGTACGGGAGTAAATTCTTAGGTAGTGGTGGTTTTGATAGGGACCTGCCTTGTATGGGCCAGAAGGCCTTCTGCAGTGTTCCTTCATTCTTATGTTCTTAAGCACCTGGTCCATCACCAGGGTACTGAGGGAGCCAAAGCACCTGGTCCATCACCAGGGCACTGAGGGAGCTGTCCAGACTGCTTTGTATGGGCCAGTAGGCCTTCTGCAGTGTTCCTCCATTCTTATGTTACAGCTTGTGTATTGTATTGAGATCATCATCATCGAAAACACTGGAAGAAAAACATAACTGAAGCTCACTGCTACACTACATCAACACAATACATGCCTCGCCCCAGCCATAGGGTGCGCGGCACTAAGATTACAGGATTGCAATCGTCCATCCCGGCCACAAGGACGAAATCACCGGGTCCCCATCATAGGGCTATTAATTAATACCTCCACTTGTACATCCTCCTTCAGGAACCAGTGATGGGTCATCATTTAATAAAGACCCGTGTCAGTACATTGTTTCTGACGAATATATGATTGCTGAGTGTCATATTCAGGGGTTTAAGTTGTTCCATGTAGATAGATATAATGGGAAAGGGGGTGGAGTTGCATTGTATGTACGAGAAAATATAAATTGCTGCATAAAAACAGGCATAAAAATAGATGGATCATTAACAGAATCTGTTTGGGTAGAGTTTCTAGAAGGTCAAGAAAAACTGAATCTAGGTGTAATATACCGACCTCCAGGCTTGGATCACGATAGAGGGAGACTTCTTTGGGACGAAATTGTTAGAGCTTCTAGGCACAATAACGTAGTGTTAGTAGGGGATTTTAACTTTAGTCAAATTGACTGGACTTCTTTGACCGGTAATCTGGAGTCCAGTGACTTTATGGAAGTAGTTCAGGACTGTTTTCTGAAGCAGTGTGGACGGAGCCTACCAGAGGTAATAATTTGCTCGACCTAGTCTTGTCAAATAAAGAAACTCTTGTAAATAATCTGGAGATCACTGAAGAGCTTGGAGCTAGTGATCACAAATCCATTACTTTTAATATTACATGGAGTACGAGAATAGGGATAATACGGTAAAGTTCCTGATTTTCGTTCTGCCGATTATATTGGACTTAGGGAACACCTGTCTAATCTCGACTGGGGTAATCTAGCTAACGATTACGATGGGATCTGCGTTTATAATTTGTTTCTTAATAATGTACAACGTGCACAGAGTATGTTTATTCCCAGAGAGAATTTAGGTCAAATAATAACGATCCCAAATGGATTAACAGGAGGCTAAAACATTTATTAGGGGAGAAAGAGGAATTTATAGGCGCATCAAAGAGGAGATGTTAACCTTATTGACAATATGTTCAGTTGAAAAGAGAAGTAAAAAGGGGATTAGAAAGGCTAAACGGACTATGAGATTAAGGTTGCTAATGAATCAAAGACTAATCCAAAGGGTTCTTTCAAGTGTACAGGACGAAGGTGAGGAAAAGGTAGGACCTCTGAAAATTGGGAATGGACAGCTGACGGATAACGAACTGGAAATGTGTTCTCTATTTAATGACTATTTTTGTCAGTCTTTACACAAGAAGACGTAAATGAGATTCAGAAATTAACAATTATTCAGTTCCTGAAGAATTCAAATTAACTAATATTACTGTCACGAGGGACATGGTTATCAAACAGATAGATAAACTGAAGCAAAATAAGTCCCGGGACCCGACGAGTTGTTTTCCAGGGTACTTAAAGAATGCAAAATGGAACTTAGTCAGCCATTAACGAATGTGTTTAATACGTCCATCCTAACTCGTGTTGTGCCAGAGATGTGGAAGATAGCTAATGTAGTTCCTATATTCAAATCAGGGATAGTCCATTCCATCAAATTACCGTCCAATAAGCCTCACGTCTATAGTAGGCAAATTATTAGAATCAATTATAGCTGATATTATCAGAAGTCACCTTGAAGAACATAATTTGATTAATGAATCTCAGCATGGGTTTACGAAGGTCGTTCCTGCCTGACAAATTTACTGACGTTTTTCAATAAAACATTTGAGGCAGTAGACAGTGATAAAGAATATGATATAGTTTACTTGGATTTCAGTAAGGCCTCGATAGAGTACCTCACAAGAGACTCTTAAGAAAGGTGGCAGCTCATGGTATAGGAGGTAAAGTTCTAGCATGGATAGAGGCATGGCTTACCAATAGAAAGCAGAGAGTTTCCATTAATGGGGTCAAATCTGAATGGGATTTGTCACTGTGGCGTTCCACAAGGATCAGTTTTGGGCCCATTGTTGTTCATAATTTACATTAATGACCTTGATGAAGGAATTGAAGTGACATGAGTAAATTTGCTGATGATACAAAAATAGGCCGTATAATTCATTCTGAGGAGGATAACAGTGAACTCCAGGAGGATTTGGATAAATTAATGTCTTGGTCTGAAAAGTGGCAGATGAAGTTCAATGTGGACAAGTGTAAGGTGCTTGTCGTTGGTAATGAAAATATCCTCGAATTTATAAACTAGGTGAAGTTGAGCTTGATCATACAGAATGTGAAAAGACTTGGGAGTCATGGTAAGCAGAAATCTAAAGCCAAGACAACAGTGCCTAAGTTGCCAATAAGGCTAACAGATTACTGGGATTTATTTCAAGAAGTATAAGCAACAGAAGTCCAAAAGTTATTTTACAGCTCTATACATCACTAGTGAGACCTCATTTGGATTATGCAGCTCAGTTTTGGTCTCCTTACTACAGGATGGATATAGATTCATTGGAGAACATACAAAGAAGAATGACTAAAATGATTTACAGTATAAGAAATCTCCCGTATGAAGATAGACTTAGAGCGTTGAATCTCCACTCTCTGGAGAGACGTAGAATGAGGAGATATCATCGAGGTGTACAAGTGGATGATGGGCATAAACAAAGGAGATATTAATAAAATACTGAGGATATCGAACCAAGTAAGAACGAGAAATAACGGATTTAAATTGGATAAATTTAGATTTAGAAAGGACATAGGCAAGTACTGGTTTTCGAACAGAGTTGTAGATGCGTGGAACAATCTTCCGAGTACTGTGATAGAGGCTAGGACCTTGAATGGCTTTAAAAAGAGATTGGACAAATATATGAGTGGGAGGGGCTGGGTTTGATTTGTGTCGTGAGTACGGGAATAAATTTTTAGGTAGTGGTGGTTTTGATAAGGACCTGCCTTGTATGGGCCAGTAGGCCTTCTGCAGTGTTCCTCCATTCTTATGTTCTTATGTTCATCTTTAATTCTTTGTATTGTCTTCGTGAAGCCCATGAAGAGCGAAACGTACCCGTGATAAATGTCTCATTAGTTGCACATTTGTCCTTTTACTTAACATATTGTCGATAATTTTAAAAAATATTTATGCAACAATAATCTTGTAAAAGTCTGTTAATATCAACAGATTTTGGGAATAAGACACATGCATAAGACACGTATTGCACTTGTCTTACGTATCTCTGATGTCTCATTAACTTGCATACTTGTTCATTTACTCGATAATATGGACTTCATTAAGGTCTTTGATAGAGTTTCACACCGGAGACTGTTGAGGAAAGTAGAGGCACACGGAATAGGAGGGGAATTTTTTCCTGAATAGAGGCGTGGTTGACTGATAGGAACCAGAAAGTTTGCATAAATGGGGAGAAATCAGAGTGGGGACGCGTCACAGGCGTTGTTCCACAAGGGTCAGTGTGGGGCTCCTGTGCCCCTCCTGTGAGGAGCACAAGAGCGAAAGGAGAAAACATCAAAGAAATTTCACAATAAGGTACAACACTTACCTGAGAAAACCCTCGACCACAGTAAGTCACGACTGGGCGAGAAAATGTGAATACCTTGACTGATTGATCGATTCGTCAAGAACTGCATCCTGACACGGGTCTTAATCTTTAAATGACCCGTCTGAGGATCTCAAAGATGTTTTTGAGAATCCGAGGTTAATAGCTACGACGTCCTGTGGAGTAGAATGTCGATCTAATGCAGAGGATGAGTTATTATTATAGTAGTAGTAGTAGTAGAAGTACTAGAAGTAGTAGTAGTGGTCTAGTGGAGGAAGTCTAAGAACAAGAAAATGGAGCACTGTAGGAAAGGTAATGGCCCACTATAGTAGGGCCAAAAGCACAGGGAAAAACTCAAGGACAGAACTCAACTAGGCAGAAGAAAGGAAAGGAAAATAATATATAGGAAATGAGGAGAGGAGATAGAGATCAGGTAAGCAGTATAAGCAACAGAAGTCCAAAAGTTATTTTACAGCTCTATACATCACTAGTGAGACCTCATTTGGATTATGCAGCTCAGTTTTGGTCTCCTTACTACAGGATAGATATAGATTCATTGGAGAACATACAAAGAAGAATGACTAAAATGATTTACAGTATAAGAAATCTCCCGTATGAAGATAGACTTAGAGCATTGAATCTCCACTCTCTGGAGAGACGTAGAATGAGGAGATATCATCGAGGTGTACAAATGGATGATGGGTATAAACAAAGAAGATATTAATAAAATACTGAGGATATCGAACCAAGTAAGAACCAGAAAAAACGGATTTAAATTGGATAAATTTAGATTTAGAAAGGACATAGGCAAGTACTGGTTTTCGAACAGAGTTGTAGATGCGTGGAACAATCTTCCGATTAGGGTGATAGAGGCTAGGACCTTGGGTGGCTTTAAAAAGAGATTGGACAAATATATGAGTGGGAGGGGCTGGGTTTGATTAGTGTCGTGAGTACGGGAGTAAATTCTTAGGTAGTGGTGGTTTTGATAAGGACCTGCCTTGTATGGGCCAGTAGGCCTTCTGCAGTGTTCCTCCATTCTTATGTTCTTAAAGTCATGGGTGTTCTGAAGTTTGGAGCATTTAACAGTGTAATGAGAAAAGAAGGCATCTACAGAGACAAAGCCACGACTAAGATTCATATTAAGGTTATGTATGTATAAGAGATGTTTCAACAAGACAGCGTTTGTGAAGACTAGAGGAAGGATAGATAGTTTTATCAGAGGACCAGGATGATTGTATGGCCCTTTCAGGTTGACAATGACAATGACAAGTTGTTTTAGCATGATACATGTTTGTATAAAGGAGTGTAACAATTTGGTGAACATGCCAAAAGCCCCTTTATATGCAGAGCATTTCGTTCAGCGCTTACCTTAATTATAATACGTAATCATAATCTCATTTTCTACTGTCTTCTGGATATAATTCGGCGAGGCTAAGTGACCGATTACCTCCTTCTACGGCCTTCTGTTTTTGAGCCTGTTTAAGAATAAGAACATAAGAATGGAGTTAGGTAAGACACATATGCAACAGTTAGGTATCTTTATTTCGAAACGTTTCGCCTGCACAGTAGGCTTCTTCAGTCGAGTACAGAAAAGTTGGTAGAACCAGAAGAGATGTGAAGACGATATTTTAGGGCAGAAGAAAGGAATTTATAGGCGCATAAAAGAGGTGAGGGTCATCTTATAAATCAGTATACTGACATTAAGAGGGACGTTAAAAAGGGAATAAGAAAATCTAAACGGGACTATGAAATTAAAGTTGCTAGGATTCAAAACTAACCCAAAAGTTTTTTCCAGGTTTATAGAACAAAAGTTAGGGATAAGATAGGTCCCCTTAAAAATAACTTTGGGCATCTTACTGACAAGGAGAATGATATGTGCTCTATTTTTAATAATTATTTTCTCTCGGTTTTCACACAGGAAGACATTAATAATATCCCAGTAATTAATTTTTACAGAGGCCCAGAAGAAGATAAATTATGTAATATCACAGTCACTAGCGAAATGATTATGAAACAGCTGGACCGACTGAAACAAAATAAATCGCCGGGTCCTGATGAGCTTTTGCAAGGGTTCTTAAGGAATGCAAATGGAACTCTGTGAACCAATATCTAACATTTTTAATTTATCTCTTCAAACAGGTGTAGTGTCTGATATGTGGAAGATGGCTAATGTAATTCTATTTTTAAAGCAGGGGACAAGTCACTACCGTCAAACTACCGCCCAATAAGCCTGACCTCAATTGTAGGCAAATTACTAGAGTCAATTATAGCTGATATTATTAGAAGCCATCTAGATAACCATAATTTGATTAATGATACCCAGCATGGATTCACGAGGGCCGTTCCTGCCTATCTAATTTATTAACCTTCTTCAGTAAAGCTTTTGAGGCTGTTGATCACGATAAAGAATTCGATATTGTTTATTTAGACTTTAGTAAGGCTTTTGATAGAGTACCGCACCAGAGACTGTTAAAGAAAGTGGCAGCTCATGGCATTGGGGGAAAAGTGCTGTCATGGATCGAGTCATGGCTCACCAATAGGAAGCAGAGAGTGTGCATAAATGGGGTTAAATCCGAATGGGGACTTGTAACAAGTGGTGTTCCACAGGGATCAGTCTTAGGCCCATTGTTATTTATAATATATATCAATGACCTTGATGAGGGAATTACTAGTGATATGAGCAAATTCGCCGACGACACGAAGATAGGTAGGATAATTGATTCAAACATAGATGTCATAGAACTTCAGGAAGATTTAGACAAACTTAATTCGTGGTCAGAAAAGTGGCAGATGCAGTTCAATGTAGATAAATGCAAGGTTCTGAAGCTCGGGAGTGTCCATAACCCAAGCACTTATAAGTTAAATAACGTAGAACTTAGCCATACAGATTGCGAGAAGGACTTGGGGGTGATGGTAAGCAGCAACCTTAAACCAAGACAGCAATGCCTAAGCGTACGTAATAAGGCAAATAGATTACTGGGATTTATATCAAGAAGTGTTAGCAACAGAAGTCCAGAGGTTATATTACAGCTTTATACATCATTAGTAAGGCCTCACCTAGATTACGCAGCTCAGTTCTGGTCTCCATATTACAGAATGGACATAAATTCGTTAGAAAACATTCAGCGTAGAATGACTAAATTAATACATAGCATTAGAAATCTTCCTTACGAAGAAAGATTGAAGACCCTAAAATTACATTCACTTGTAAGACGTAGAATGAGGGGAGACATGATCGAGGTATACAAGTGGAAAATGGTATTAACAAAGGGGATATAAATAAGGTCTTGAGGATATCTCTCCAAGAGAGAACCCGCAATAATGGATTCAAGTTAGATAAGTTTAGATTTAGAAAGGATATAGGAAAGTATTGGTTTGGAAATAGGGTAGTTGATGAGTGGAACAGTCTGCCTAGTAGGGTTATTGAAGCTAGGACCTTGGGTAGTTTCAAAATTAGGTTGGATAAATTCATGAGTGAGAGGGGTTGGATTTGAGTGGGACTCGCGCATGAGTGGGTAGAATTGTCAAAGCTTATTTCTTGGGTAGCTTTGAAAATTGGGTTGAGCAAATATTCTGTTAGTGGGATGGATTGTGAAGGACCTGCCTAGTATGGGCCAACAGGCCTGCTGCAGTGTTCCTCCTTTCTTATGTTCTTATGTTCTTAATAAGTCCATCACCCTTGAAGACGTAGTTTTGAGGTGGTCACTCCTTCATCCTGGAGAGGAGTATTGTTCCATTGTCTGAAACATTGTTTGAGCCTATTATTCGTCTATTTGAGGTCATTTCTATTCGATCTAATTTCTTTATACGGAATAAATATACTTTGGGCAGCGTGTATAGTGTTTAGAAAGTTCTCATATTGATAGCTTTCTTTGTTACCCCAGTCCACAGATGACAGTTGTTCTCTAAGCCCATTGTAATCTGCTAAGCGAAAATCTGGGACCGTTACTGAGTTATCCCTACTATCATACTTGCTCCAAGTTCCTCTGAAATTTCTAAATTATTAACAAGGGTTTCCTTGTTTGCCAGAACCAGGTATTGTTATACCTGCATTTGTACCAATAAAGTTGTAGTGAATCTGGTGCAGCGCTGCCAGTCGACTACTGCTCCAGAAAACTCAATAAAAATGACCCTCAAAAATAATCTAAATTTTACCCACCAAGGTTTTTATCATTATTTTAATACAAACATGCGAACTGAACCTTTATTGAAGATTGAGATACCTTTATTAGTGGAGCCAGTGGAAGAAACTGAAACGCAGCATAAGTAAATATGATCACATAAAGTAGGTCATGCAGAAAAGGAAGTCATTATGTACCAGAAAGCCTGTTGCAGTGCTCCTGTCTTCCGTGTAAGAGGAAGATGAAGACACATAGGCAACAGTTAGGCATTAAGACACATGTGCAACATCTGGGTATCTTTATAGTAGACGTTTCGCCCTCCAGTGGCTTTATCAATACAAATTCTAGACATTATTTGAAAGAGTAGAACTATATACAAAGATGAGGTAATCAGTCCCTCGGACTTGGAGTTGGTGTGTTCACCTCACCAGCGGTGGTGAACACACCAACTCCAAGTCCGAGGCACTGATTACCTCATCTTTTGTATATAGTTCTACTCTCTTCAAATTATGTCCTAGAATTTTGTATTGATAAAGGCACTGGATGGCGAAACGTCTACAATAAAGATACCCAGATGTTGTACATGTGTCTTAATTTCATCTTGTCTGTATTGTGCACCATTCTTGTACAACAAGGTGATGGACTGATTACATCGTCTTCACATCTCCACTGTTCCTGTCTACTTTCTGTATTCGACTGAAGAAGTCTACTGTGTAGACGAAACGTTTCGGAATAAAGATACCTAACTGTTAACATAAGAACATAAGAAAGGAGGAACACTGCAGCAGGCTTGTTGGCCCATACTAGGCAGGTCCTTCACAATCCGTCCCACTAACAGAACACTTCCTCAATCTAATTTTCAATGCTACCCAAGAAATAAGCTTTGATAATTCTATTTACTCATGTGCGAGTCCCACTCAAATCCAACCCCTCTCACTCATGAATTTATCCAACCTAAATTTGAAACTACCCAAGGTCCTAGCTTCAATAACCCTACTAGGCAGACTGTTCCACTCATCAACTACCCTATTTCCAAACCAATACTTTCCTATATCCTTTCTAAATCTAAACTTATCTAACTTGAATCCATTATTGCGGGTTCTCTCTTGGAGAGATATCCTCAAGACCTTATTTATATCCCCTTTGTTAATACCCATTTTCCACTTGTATACATAAGAACATAAGAACATAAGAAAGGAGGAACACTGCAGCAGGCCTGTTGGCCCATACTAGGCAGGTCCTTCACAATCCATCCCACTAACAGAATAATTGTTCAACCTAATTTTCGGGGCATTGGCTTAAGCCGGTGGGAGACTTGGACCTGCCTCGCATGGGCCAGTAGGCCCGCTGCAGCGCTCCCCCCTTCTTATGCTCTCATGTTCTTAAGATTCTATTAACTCAAGTGCGAGTCCCACTCAAATCCAACCCCTCTCACTCATGAATTTATCCAACCTAAATTTGAAACTACCCAAGGTCATAGCTTCAATGACCCTACTAGGCAGACTGTTCCACTCATCAACTACCCTATTTCCAAACCAATATTTTCCTATATCCTTTCTAAATCTAAACTTATCCAATTTGAATCCATTATTGCGGGTTCTCTCTTGGAGAGATATCCTCAAGACCTTATTTATATCCCCCTTATTAATACCCATCTTCCACTTATATACATGTGTCTTAGCTAACAACCTGTCGGTATTTTATACCATTGAAAAGAATTGATGGACTGATTACATTGACTCCAGGCTGAGGGACTGATTACCTCAAACTCCTCCTGTTCTCCACCATTCTCCTTTGTATGGACTGATGAAGCCACTGTGTGGCGAAACGTTTCCTCATTAAAGATACCCAAGTGTTGCTCATGTGTCTAATTTATCAACTTGTCGGTTCTCTGAACCATTCAT
Source organism: Cherax destructor (assembly GCA_009830355.1). NCBI lineage: Eukaryota > Metazoa > Arthropoda > Malacostraca > Decapoda > Parastacidae > Cherax > Cherax destructor. The sequence continues at coordinate 627,182 of WNWK01000230.1, read as the reverse complement.
CTACAAAGATATGGTGATACCAACAGTAATATATAGACCAAAATAAATATGCACCATTCAAGACATTTATTGAGGAAACGTTTTGGGACGAGTGTCCTACAGAGGTGATACGTTTCATTTTGTCTTGAATTGTGCATATGTGTTTATCTACACACGGGCTAGTAGACCTAGTGCAATGCTCCTCTATTCTTAGATAATCAGGAAACATTAAGATCCATGAGATTGTCTCTCGTGTTGCTAAAGAATAACTTTCATTAATATAGAGTAATATGATCAATTCTGGTTTCCATAATATATCATGAATATAAATACGCTGTAGAACATAGATATGGATGAAGATGATCATGTGTATTAAATTTAAATCTTTCCTATAAGGATATTATTATTATATGTTAAGTAAAAGGACACAAATGCAATTAATTTGACATTTTATTGTGGCAATGTTTCGCTCTCTAGGAGCTTTATCAAGCCGTTATGACTTGACAAACTCCTGGAGAGCGAAACGTTGCCACAATAAAATGTCACATTAGTTGCATTTGTGTCCTTTTATTTAAGATATTGTCGGTAATTCTACCAATATTAATACATTATTATTATAATCATAACTAAGGGCTAATCCCATAAGGGTCATACAGCGCTGCTCCTACGAGAATAGGCACTGAATTTGCACTCCCTGCCCGTAGGCGAAGACGATATCCTTGCAATATTGCTCGCTTAACATATGCTCTTGCGCTACCGTCCACAGGATGGATATGGGGTGCATAATAAACTAGCCACTTCGGTGGCAAAATCTAAATCTTAACATTTGACTGCCGTGACCTTCCGCCCTCGGTCTACATTGCAGGACACCGTTTACAAGTTCGAAAGGTGATTCCTACACCGCAACAGTGTAAAAACTGCTGGCGTTTTGGTCATCTGGCGAAATATTGCAGGTCCATGGCCGAATGCCCAGTCTGCGGTGCCGACGACCATGCCAATCCTTCTTGTAGTCTACCTCCCTATTGCCTTAATTGTCGTGAGGCGCACCCATCTTACTCTCGCCGTTGTCAAGTTTAATTAAATGAGCGTGAAATCCGTTGTCTCAAAGAGGCGGAAGGCTTCCCATATGCCATGGCTGTCTCTCATCTACGCCTTCAAGGGAGACTTCCCCGTATTTCCTATTCTCGCGTTGCTAAACGTCCCCCCACTTCTGGGGTCCCAACTCCCGCAGCTTTCTGTGGTCACACCATCCTCAGTCACCCCTGTTTCGAATTCTTTTGCTGTCCTGGGCTCCGAGGTCCCTACCTCGGCACCCCATACTGTCCTCGCCTCTTTCCCTACTCACTCGCACAGTTCTGTGTCTACACGCCCTCGTCCAACACCTCCTCACCGCCCCTCTCCTTCTCAGAAGTCCAGCAAAAAATCCCCATTGTTAAACTCTCCTCTCGCCCCTCCTTCCCTTCTCCATCCTGCACATTTTTCCTTCCCAGTTTCTATACCTAGTTTCCTCCTCTCTTCTCCGTCTACACCCCTCCTTCCTTCTCAGCGTCCCAATCCTTCACTGCTTACAAGTCTTCCGCTGCCTCCACACGTGGACTTTTCTAACCCTCCTAGTCCATAGATACCTCTACCTTCGGCTTTCTTGTATCTTGCTCTTTGTAAATCATGGCTTATTTACAGTGGAATATCCGCGGCCTCATGGGTAACAGGGGTGAGCTTCAGGTGTTGCTCTCCCAATTTTTCCCTGTTGGTGTCTGTTTACAAGAACCCAAATTACACTCCGCTGTTATCCATCCCTTCTCGGGCTATGATTTATTATATTCATCAGATCCTTTTTCCGATGGAACCTTTAACGAAAGTGCTCTTCTTATACACACTTGTATTCCATACTGTCAGCTCTTTGTTCACACTTCTCTGCATTACACTCCAGCCCGTATCCAGTTGCATAAGTGGTATACACTCTATTCTTTGTATCTCTTCCCTTCTCGGGCATTGTCTATCCCAGATGTTGCCTTTCTGGTTTCTTCCTTACCGCCACCCCTTCTGTTACTTAGCGATTTTAATGCCCACCATTTTCTCTAGGGGACCCTCACTGTGACTCCCGCGGCATTCAGTTGGAGCACTTCTTGCTTCTCTCCCCCTCCCTGTTTTAAATACGGGTACTCCCACCCATTTTGATCCTCGAACTCATTCTTTCTCTTGCATCAATCTCTCCATCTGCTCTTCCTCAACTGTCCTCGACTTCACCTGGTCTGTCCTCCCGGACTTATATGACAGCGATCATTTTCCAATCATCCTTATGTATCCTTCGTATTCTCCACCTCCTCGTAGCCCACGCTGACAATTTGACCGGGCAAATTGGGACCTTTACGCACATCTTACTGCTTTTCATGAGGCTCCTTCCTCGTCCTCCATTGATGAGGTTTTACATCTCTTCTCGTCCTCCGTCTTAACCGCAGCTTCACATTCTATTCCCCAAACCTCGGGCAAGCTTTCTCAGAAGTGCGTGCCTTGGTGGTCTCCTGCTTGTGCTCGGGCAGTACGTTTGAAACGCGCTGCGTGGGGCTGGTATCGGTATAACAGAACCACAGAGAGACTCCTTGATTTTAAGCAGAAGAGAGCAATTGTTCGTTTCTACCGTCACTTCGGCTTATCAGGCATATGGTCACTGTCTTGAACACTATGTGCTGAACAGACTGACTTATGTTGTAGTGGCCAGGCTTAGGCTTGGCTACAGGTACTTCTGGCAGTTTGGGAGACACACAGATGATGATCAAACTAAATGCAAATTATGTGATCAGGCATATGGTCACTGTCTTGAACACTATGTGCTGAATTGTCCACTTATTGAGGAATATAGAGATAGACAGTATAATAACCTATGTGACATGTCAAGATATCTTATTCATGAAATAAGATACCAATTGTACTAAGCAAATTTCCTAAATTTGCTTGTAACAGATAATTGAAATGTAGATATAAACCCAAATGTACAATTGTTAACCCCTTTGGGGCCTAGTGCCTAGGCCTTTTGTGTATCCATATGCTCTTGCGCTACCGTCCACAGGATGGATATGGGGTGCACAATAAACTAGCCACTTCGGTGGCAAAATCTAAATCTACATGTTAATAACATCATCACATGTAAATAACACCTTATGTAAATAACATCACTATATGTTAATAACATCACTACATGTACACATCATCAATACATGTTATTAACAAGTAGTGATGTTATTTACGTGTAGTGATGATATTTACATGTAGTGATGTTATTAACATGTAGTGATGTTATCATCACTACATGTTAATAACATCACTACATGTACACATCATCAATACATGTTATTAACAAGTAGTGATGTTATTTACGTGTAGTGATGATATTTACATGTAGTGATGTTATTAACATGTAGTGATGTTATCATCTCTACATGTTAACAACATCACTACATGTAAATATCATCAATACACGTAAATAACATCACTACTTGTTAATAACATCACTACATGTTAATAACATCATTACATGTAAATATCATCATAACACGTAAATAACATCACTACATGTTAATAACATCACTACATGTAAATAACATCACTACATGTAAATATCATCACTACACGTAAATAACATCACTACACTGCAAACATCATCACTACACTGTAAACATCATCACTACACTGCAATCATCACTACACTGTAAACATCACTACACTGCAATCATCACTACACAGTAAACACCACTATACTGTAAACATCACTACACTGCAAACATCACTACACTGCAAACATCATCACTACACTGCAAACATCATCACTACACTGCAAACATCACTACACTGTAAACATCACCACTACACAGCAATCATCATCACTACACTGCAAACATCACTACATGTTAATAACAACACTACATGTTAATAACATGACTACATGATAATATCACTACATGTTAACAACAACCCTACATGTAAACATCACTACATGTTAATAACATCACTACATGCAAACATCACTACATGTTAATAACAACACTACATGTTAATAACATCACTACATGTTAATAACATCACTACATGCTAATAACATCACTACATGTTAATAACATCACTACATGTTAATAACATCACTACATGTTAATAACATCACTACTTGTTAATAACAGCACTACATGTTAATAACAGCACTACATGTTAATAACATCACTACATGTTAATAACATCACTACATGCAAACATCACTACATGTTGATAACAACACTACATGTTAATAACATCACTACATGTTAATAACATCACTACATGTTAATAACATCACTATATGTTAATAACATCACTACATGTAAACATCACTACATGTTAATAACATCACTATATGTAAACATCACTACATATTAATAACATCCCTACATGTTAATAACAACACTACATGTTAATAACAACACTACATGTTAATAACATCACTACATGTTAATAACATCACTACATGTTAATAACAACACTACATGTTAATAACATCACTACATGTTAATAACAACACTACATGTTAATAACAACACTACATGTTAATAACAACACTACATGTTAATAACAACACTACATGTTAATAACATCACTACATGTTAATAACAACACTACATGTTAATAACATCACTACATGTTAATAACAACACTACATGTTAATAACAACACTACATGTTAATAACATCACTACATGTTAATAACTACACTACATGTAAACATCACTACACATATAAATCTTCACTAAATATAAAGAACTTCAATATTTGTAAAAATATTCACTGTAAGTAAACATTATTAGTAAATGTCTTTACTATCTCTGTATATCTTCACTATCTGTAACCATCTTCACTATCTCTATATCTTCACTATCTGTAACCATCTTCACTATGTCTGTATATCTTCACTATCTGTAACCATCTTCACTATCTCTGTATATATCCACTATTTGTAACCATCTTCACTATCTCTGTATATCTTCACTATCTGTAACCATCTTCACTATATGCAACCATCTCCACTATCTGTAACCATCTTCACTATCTGTAACCATCTTCACTATATGCAACCATCTTCACTATCTGTAACCATCTTCACTATCTGTAACCATCTTCACTATCTCTGTATATCTTCACTATCTGTAACCATCTTCACTATCTCTGTATATCTTACCTATCTGTAACCATCTTCACTATCTGTAACCATCTTCACTATCTGTAACCATCTTCACTATCTGTAACCATCTTCAATATCTCTGTATATCTTCACTATCTGTAACCATCTTCACTATCTCTGTATATCTCCACTATCTGTAAGCATCTTCACTATCTGTAACCATCTTCACTATCTGTAACCATCTTCACTATCTGTAAGCATCTCCACTATCTCTGTATATCTTCACTATCTGTAAGCATCTTCACTATCTCTGTATATCTCCACTATCTGTAAGCATCTTCAATATCTCTGTATATCTCAACTATCTGTAACCATCTTCACTATCTCTGTATATCTTCACTATCTGTAACCATCTTCACTATCTCTGTATATCTCCACTATCTGTAACCATCTTCATTATCTCTGTATATCTCAACTATCTGTAAGCATCTTCACTATCTCTGTATATCTTCACTATCTGTAACCTGGAGTCTACCTGGAGTCTACCTGGAGAGAATTCCAGGGGTCAACGCCCCCGCGGCCCGGTCCGTGACCAGGCCTCTTGTTGGACCAGAGCCTGATCAACCAGGCTGTTACTGCTGGCCGCACGCAGTCCAACGTACGAACCACAGCCCGGCTGATCAGGTACCGACTTGAGGTGCCTGTCCAGTGCCTGCTTGAAGACAGCCAGGGGCTTGTTGGTAATCCCCCTGATGTATGCTGGGAGGCAGTTGAACAATCTTGGGCCCCTCACACTTATTGTGTTGTCCCTCAACGTGCTAGTGGCACCCCTGCTCTTCATTGGGGGAATGTTACATCGCCTGCCGAGTCTTTTGCTTTCGTAGGGAGTGATTTTTGTGTGCAAGTTTGGTACTAAGCCCTCGAGAATTTTCCATGTGTATATAATAATGTATCTCTCCCATCTTCACTATCTCTGTATATCTCCACTATCTGTAACCATCTTCATTATCTCTGTATATCTCAACTATCTGTAACCATCTTCACTATCTCTGTATATCTTCACTATCTGTAACCATCTTCACTATCTCTGTATATCTCCACTATCTGTAACCATCTTCATTATCTGTAACCATCTTCACTATCTCTGTATATCTCCACTATCTGTAAGCATCTTCACTATCTGTAACCATCTTCACTATCTCTGTATATCTCCACTATCTGTAAGCATCTTCACTATCTGTAACCATCTTCACTATCTCTGTATATCTCCACTATCTGTAACCATCTTCATTATCTGTAACCATCTTCATTATCTTTGTATATCTCCACTATCTGTAACCATCTTCATTATCTGTAACCATCTTCATTATCTCTGTATATCTCCACTATCTGTAACCATCTTCACTATCTGTAACCATCTTCATTATCTGTAACCATCTCCACTATCTGTAACCATCTTCATTATCTGTAACCATCTTCATTATCTGTAACCATCTTCATTATCTGTAACCATCTTCACTATCTCTGTATATCTCCACTATCTGTAAGCATCTTCACTATCTGTAACATCTTCATTATCTTCGAACACACACACACAAAAATCATATGAATATTAATATTATTATAATCATATCCAAGTTCTAACCTAACTATATTAAAAACATATATATATTTTGTGGAACTTCATTAAAAATCCCGAGAATTTCTTCAACGAGATTTTTAAAAGAGAAGAAACATCTTCAAAATAAGCTGTTTATAATAACATCATCAACAAAGTGATCGATATGGAGGTGTTGTTGGCTGGCGTGGTGTTTGTGGGCTGCTACACTGTGTTTGTTATATCTGCTGTGGTGTTGTACATGCACCAGAGGGAGGTCTACAATGTGCTAGGTAGGATCTCTTGCACAGCACCACTGGTTACCTCTTCACTGGAACCCGAAGAGGATATGAGCGAGGAATCCTCCCTCTCTGCAGAGGAATCCTTCCCCTCTGCCGAGGAATCCTCCCCCTCTGTTGAGGAATCCTCCCCCTCTGTTGAGGAATCCTCCCCCTCTGCAGAGGAATCCTTCCCCTCTGCCGAGGAATCCTCCCCCTCTGTTGAGGAATCCTCCCCCTCTGCCGAGGAATCCTCCCCCTCTGCCGAGGAATCCTCCCCCTCTGCTGAAGAATACTTCCCCTCTGCCGAGGAATCCTCCCCCTCTGCCGAGGAATCCTTCCCCTCTGCTGAAGAATCCTCCCCCTCTGCTGAAGAATCCTCCCCCTTAACTAAAGAAGCATCCTCATGTACCGATGAATCCTTCGAATCATCATCAGACAAAGATGTCATGTGCATGTTTCCCGTGAACATTTGCCTTTTCGATGACAACGATTTTGATTCACCTGCTGAGAATACCTTCCCCATCCCCTCAGCCAACACGGCAGACCTACCTGCCACTCAGACTGAAGTCTCTCCATCCACAGCTGCTGAGCATGCTAACTCCCCTGACTATGCAGAAGTTGCAGCACTTTCTGCAGTTCCAGTTTTTTATGATTACAGTTCCCCCGTACAAGTAACTGATTCACCATCTTATGCCGTTCCAAACTGTTATGATTACAGTTCCCCTGTACAAGTAACTGATTCACCATCTTATGCCGTTCCAAACTGTTATGATTACAGTTCCCCTGTACAAGTAACTGATTCACCATCTTATGCAGTTCCAAACTGTTATGATTACAGTTCCCCCGTACAAGTAACTGATTCACCATCTTATGCAGTTCCAAACTGTTATGATTACAGTTCCCCCGTACAAGTAACTGATTCACCATCTTATGCAGTTCCAAACTGTTATGATTACAGTTCCCCTGTACAAGTAACTGATTCACCATCGATTGATATGCATTTTTAGCATACAGAAAGTTTACCATTTGATTGCATTAGCTGAACCTTAGCATCAGCTGAGGTTCAAAACAATATTATCATCAGTTCTCAGCTTCATTCTCGCGGAATCACCATGTGTACAGAACCTTCTCTCGCAAACAAAAGCATAAATTCTTGTTCCTGAGAGCTGCGAACCAGCTCAGGTGAATGCCTCTCAGGAAAACCTTACCTCTTCAACTGAAGTCTTGTTCCTGAGAGCTGCGACCCAGCTCAGGTGAATGCCTCTCAGGAAAACCTTACCTCTTCAACTGAAGTCTTTGTTCCTGAGAGCTGCGACCCAGCTCAGGTGAATGCCTCTCAGGAAAACCTTACCTCTTCAACTGAAGTCTTTGTTCCTGAGAGCTGCGACCCAGCTCAGGTGAATGCCTCTCAGGAAAACCTTTCCTCTTCAACAAAAGTAGAAGAAAATTGCGAGGAGCACTTCAGCGTCGAAGAAAAATGCCATGAAATATGGCTGAAAGCAAGAGACGATATGATTGATATGTATCAAAAAGCTTACTTCGATTTCTACGTCGAGTGGGTCCGCGCAGGAGAGCGCTTTCTCCGTCTGTGGGAGAGAACGCAAGAAAAGTGCTGTGACCGGTGGGAAAGAACTATAGATGACTACTTCGATATATGGTTGAAGGCCCAAGATGATTGTTTTAAGGTATGGTCAGGAAATAACAATAAGAATGATGAGAAAAGTGCAGGAAACCAAGGAGACTCTGATGAACAGGAACCACCCCAAAACGGATGTTCGGATGAGGAGGAACTATCCCAATTCTTATTCGTAGATGTACAAGAACCACCACAACACGGATTCGTAGATGTACAAGAACCACCCCAACACGGATTCGTAGATATACAAGAACCACCACAACACGGATTCGTAGATATACAAGAACCACCCCAACACGGATTCGTAGATATACAAGAACCACCCCAACACGGATTCGTAGATGTACAAGAACCACCCCAACACGGATTCGTAGATATACAAGAACCACCACAACACGGATTCGTAGATATACAAGAACCACCACAACACGGATTCGTAGGTGTACAAGAAACACCATAGCACGGATTCGTAGATGTACAAACACCCCAAGACGAATACCCTAACGTACAGTCAGTAGCCCAGTATAACGTAGTGGAAGACGAGGACTACGACCCCTACATCGCCTACAACATACAGCCACGGAATACATTATTCACTTTCCCTTGAATCAAAAACTCTTCCACAAATACGTCTTTGATTTATTAATATTTTAAGTGAGGAGTGACGTGTTTTTTGTTTAATGGAGTATAATAACCTTCTATAATTTATTTATTTTATTTATTATATACGGACTTAATATTTTATATAAGAAGTGATGTGTTTTTCGTTTAATGAAGATATGTATAATCAACTTCTATTATTTTATTTATTATATACGGACTTAATATTTTATGAGAGGAGTTAGTTTGATATCTTTATTATGCACCCCATACCCATAGAGGAGTGACGTGATTTTCGTTTAACTGACATGAAATTGAAAGAAACCCAAAGTATTTCTTTTCCTATGCAAAATCAAAGTTGAGAACAACAACCAGTATTGGGCCCCTACTTAAACGGGATGGGTCCTACACAAATGACAGCAAGGAAATGAGTGAGTTACTTAAGTCTCAGTATGACTCAGTTTTTAGGGAGCCACTAACCAGACTGAAAATCGAAAACCTAAATGAATTTTTTATGAGAGTGCCACAGAATTTGACAGACGCATGCCTTTCTGACATCACCACGACGCCAAATGACTTCGAAAAGGCAATAAATGACATGCCCATGCACTCTGCTCCAGGCCCAGACTCATGGAACTCCGTGTTCATCAAGAACTGCAAGAAGCCCCTATCACATGCTTTTAACATCTTATGGAGAGGAAGCATGGACACTGGGATCGTCCCGCAGCTACTAAAAACAACAGACATAGCCCCGCTCCACAAAGGGGGCAGTAAAGCAATAGCAAAGAACTACAGACCAATTGCGCTAACGTCTCATATCATAAAAATCTTTGAAAGGGTTCTAAGAAGCAAGATCGCAACCCATCTTGATACCCATCAATTGCACAACCCAGGACAACATGGGTTTAGAGCAGGCCGCTCCTGTCTGTCCCAACTACTGGACCACTACGACAAGGTCCTGGATGCTCTAGAAGACAAACAGAATGCAGATGTTATATACACAGATTTTGCAAAAGCCTTTGACAAGTGTGACCATGGTGTAATAGCACACAAAATGCGTGATAAAGGAATAACAGGAAAAGTTGGTAGATGGATCTATAATTTCCTAACATGTAGAACACAAAGAATAGTAGTCAACAGAGTAAAGTCTGAGGCAGCTACTGTGAAAAGCTCTGTTCCACAAGGCACAGTACTTGCTCCCATCCTATTCCTCATCCTCATATCAGATATCGACAGGGATATAAGCCACAGTGCTGTGTCTTCCTTTGCAGATGACACCCGAATCTGTATGACAGTGTCCACCGTTGAAGACACTGCAAGACTCCAAGCAGACATAAACCAAATCTTTAAATGGGCTGCAGAAAACAATATGAAGTTCAATGATGAGAAATTTCAATTACTCAGATACGGAAAACGTGAAGAAATTAAAATCTCTTCGGAGTACAAAACTAATTCCAACCACACAATAAGCGAAAACTAATGTCAAAGACCTGGGAGTGATCATGTCAGAGGATCTCACCTTCAAGGACCATAACAAAGTAGCAATTGCATCTGCTCGAAAAATGACAGGATGGATAATGAGAACCTTCAAAACCAGGGATGCCAAGCCCATGTTGACACTTTACAGATCGCTTGTTCTATCTAGGCTAGAATATTGCTGCACACTAATGGCACCTTTCAAGGCGGGTGAAATTCCTGACCTTGAAAATGTGCAGAGAACCTTCACCGCACGCATAAGTGCGATAAACCACCTCAACTACTGGGAACGCTTGAAGTTCCTAAACCTGTACTCTCTAGAACGCAGGCCGGAGAGATACATTATTATATACACATGGAAAATTCTCGAGGGCTTAGTACCAAACTTGCACACAAAAATCACTCCCTACGAAAGCAAAAGACTCGGCAGGCGATGTAACATCCCCCCAATGAAGAGCAGGGGTGCCACTAGCACGTTGAGGGACAACACAATAAGTGTCAGGGGCCCAAGATTGTTCAACTGCCTCCCAGCATACATCAGGGGGATTACCAACAAACCCCTGGCTGTCTTCAAGCAGGCACTGGACAGGCACCTAAAGTCGGTACCTGACCAGCCGGGCTGTGGTTCGTACGTTGGACTGCGTGCGGCCAGCAGTAACAGCCTGGTTGATCAGGCTCTGGTCCAACAGGAGGCCTGGTCACGGACCGGGCCGCGGGGGCGTTGACCCCTGGAATTCTCTCCAGGTAGACTCCAGGTAGACATATATATAATCAACTTCTATTATTTGCTTTATTTTATATAGTATACAAGGACTCATATATAGTACACTGTATATGTGAAAAATAACTCACATACATAAATAAAAATTATGACGACGTTTCGGTACGACTGTGACCAAGCCGGTCTAAGTAGGACCGAAACGCCATTAGTTTTAGTCTGGTGTATGCAAGTTATTTGTGTATTGTTCCACTTACTGTATTGTGCCTTTTTATTATTTGTGTGTGTTGTGGAGGACATGTTAAGTGGAGTTATTACGTGTTGAGGATAAAACGGATGCCGTGACCTCATGCACTGAGCAGGGAGGAATAATACCTGGTAGGAGTAAGGAAGAGCTATATGTGCATGATGGGAAAGTTGGTGCATCAGGCAGTGAGGATGATTGAAGAATGAAGCGACGGACTTAAGACTGACATTATTAAAGTGGTGGAATATAGTTTTGCTTTAGTTGTTTAAGTATCCAATGGAATGGTTGATTTTGAAAAGGATCTGCTTTGTATGGGCCAGTAGGCCTACTGCAGTAATTCAATTGATAATCAAAGAGGATGTAAAATTAGAGAGATAAAATGTTTATAATAATATACAGAAAAATATGAAGATTAATAACGTAGCTTAATCAAAATTTAAAAATTATTTCAATGACTTAAAACTAACAGCAGATGACTTTTCATTCTTACGAGAGAGAGAGAGAGAGAGAGAGAGAGAGAGCGAGAGAGAGAGAGAGAGAGAGAGAGAGAGAGAGAGAGAGAGAGAGAGAGAGAGAGAGAGAGAGAGAGAGAGAGAGAGAGAGAGAGAGTAATGTAGGGAGATAAACCTGTTGAGTATACTGAGTAAATATTTGAAAAAAAAATCATTTGTAAAAGAGTCAAGATATAGAGAAAGTGGGAGTGTTGTTTCCATCCAACTGTCCATGTGGACGGTGCAAAATAATAGACACAAATGCAGCATAATGTGATCCTTTATTAACAACTTCTCACCCACAGTGGGCTTTATCAAGTCACAAACAGATCTACCTGGGTAAAGAGTTCGTGAGTATATAATAATAAGAATAATATATGGTGTAGAGAGTCAGGTGGAGGATGTTGGGTAGGTTGGACTCATGTGGACTCTGGTTTTCATCATGTATGTTAAGTAAAAGGACACAAATGCAACTAATGTGACATTTTATTGTGGCAACGTTTCGCTCTCCAGGAGCTTTTTCAAGCCGTTCAAGCGATACATGGACACAGAGGGTATATATATATACTCTCCAAGTGAGGTGTAATACTAGTGGTGTTAGAAGTAGTAGTGATATAAGTTGTAGTAGTAGTAGTAATACAATAAGGTAGAACAATCACTTGGAGAGTATATATATACCCTCTGTGTCCACGTATCGCTTGTAACGGCTTGAAAAAGCTCCTGGAGAGCGAAACGTTGCCACAATAAAATGTCACATTAGTTGCATTTGTGTCCTTTTACTTAACATATTGTCGGTAATTCTACCAATATTATTACATCATGTATGTTACAGAGTCGTGGGAGTTATCCATGTTCAAGTTTTCCAGTTCTTAAAAGTTCCATTGGTAATGTTAAGTGGCACTTCTGGTCCTTGTACGTCATGTGTGTGTGTGTAACTGTGGGAGGTATGTTTGGAAACTTTTTTGAGTCGCTAAAGTTCCACAGGGTAAGTGAGCCGTATGGAGCCTTAAACATACCACGGATAGGCCCTTTGAGTTCATGAACCCACACACCCAACCAAACAAACACAGTAGTTGGCGGAGGTAGAGAGATTACACATGTTAATTGACAGATTTATTCTCCTAGGAAGGCCTAGGTAAGTTTGCACAGTTAGTAACTAATATTAGGATTATTGAGGCAACGTTAGATATTAATAATGTAGCTCTAGCACCTTAACATAGGTAGTTTTAAGGCCTGAATAGGCGAACATTAGATTATGTCAGCTAACGAGAATTGGCAGCCCCACACTTGACCTAGGCGGGCGAGATGCTAGGTCATTCTTCTCAGACCAGACTTCAACGAGTGAACAAGTGCTGCGACCTTGGCAGCATTCCCCACGTGACTCCCAACTTCTGTCCCGAAGTACTGTGGATATCTTTCTCCATCCAGACCCATTACAGTAAGACTATAACTTCCTTTCTCTCAGTATCTGGCCAGTTTTCTGGGGGAAACGTTAGTGAGTTTATCTGTGGGTCTCAAGCAGACGGACGCTAATATATTGGTATGTACCAGCGTCATCTCTTAAGTTTAAGTCTGGAAGCTAGTGTCCCATACTCCCTAGATATTGCTTAGAGGATAACCCAATTTGAGTTTGGGATTTCTGAGTTTAGAGCAAGACACTAATACCACTTGAATTCTTGCAGACTAAGGGTCCTTCCCTGCACATGGTGTTTGGAGGGAGTTATAGCTTAGGGAGATTGGAAGACTAGGAGACATTTCTACTCCATCAAGTAAGTTAAACCCTTTTTCAGTAGTGCACGTAGGTGGGGAATTCTTTCGACTGCAGTCAGCTAGAAATTCTGTCCATAAGCCACTTGTAAGTCTGAGAGAAGCTTCTCAGAGTGTCGGTGTCAACAGTGCTTGCCAGAGGGCAGCTTTCAAGGAGGCAGTCCAAGACAAAATTTCTATAGTGTGTGTAACTGTGGGAAGTATGTACTCACCTATTTGTGGTTGCAGGGGTCGATTCATAGCTCCTGGCCCCACCTCTTCACTGATTGCTACTAGGTCCTCTCTCTCCCTGCTCCATGAGCTTTATCAAACCTCGTCTTAAAACTAGTTACTTAAGTCCCAGTATGACTCAGTTTTTCAGTTTTTAGCGAGCCGCTAACCAGACTGAAAATCGAAGACCTAAATGAATTTTTTATGAGTGCCACAGAACTTGACAGACGCATGCCTATCTGACATCACCCTGATGCCAAATGACTTCGAAAAGGCAATAAGTGACATGCCCATGCACTCCACTCCAGGCCCAGACTCATGGAACTCCGTGTTCATCAAGAACTGCAAGAAGCCCCTATCACGTGCTTTTAACATCCTATGGAGAGGGAGCATGGACACTGGGGTCGTCCCGCAGTTACTAAAAACAACAGACATAGCCCCACTCCACAAAGGGGGCTGTAAAGCAATAGCAAAGAACTACAGACCAATAGCGCTAACGTCCCATATCATAAAAATCTTTGAAAGGTTTCTAAGAAGCAAGATCGCCACTCATCTTAATACCCATCAATTGCACAACCCAGGTCAGCATGGGTTTAGAGCAGGTCGCTCCCGTCTGTCCCAACTACTGGACCACTACGACAAGGTCCTGGATGTTCTAGAAGACAAACAGAATGCAGATGTTATATACACAGACTTTGCAAAAGCCTTTGATAAGTGCGACCATGGTGTAATAGCACACAAAATGCGTGATAAAGGAATAACAGGAAAAGTTGGTAGATGGATCTATAATTTCCTAGCAAGTAGAACACAAAGAGTACTAGTCAACAGAGTAAAGTCTGAGGCAGCTACTGTGAAAAGCTCTGTTCCACAAGGCACAGTACTCGCTCCTATCCTTTTCCTCATCCTCATATCGGACATAGACAGGGATATAAGCCACAGTGCCGTGTCTTCCTTTGCAAATGACACCCGAATCTGTATGACAGTGTCCACCGTTGAAGACACTGCAAGACTCCAAGCAGACATAAACCAAATCTTTAAATGGGCTGCAGAAAACAATATGAAGTTCAATGATGAGAAATTTCAATTACTCAGATACGGAAAACGTGAGGAAATTAAAATCTCATCGGAGTACAAAACTAATTCCAACCACACAATAGAGCGAAAAACTAATGTCAAAGACCTTAGAGTGATCATGTCAGAGGATCTCACCTTCAAGGACCATAACACCGTAGCAATTGCATCTGCTAGAAAAATGACAGGATGGATAATGAGAACCTTCAAAACCAGGGATGCCAAGCCCATGTTGACAATTTACAGATCGCTTGTTCTATCTAGGCTGGAATATTGCTGCACACTAACCACCTTTCAAGGCGGGTGAAATTGCTGACCTTGAAAATGTGCAGAGAACCTTCACGGCACGCATAACTGCGATAAACCACCTCAATTACTGAGAACTCTTGAAGTTCCTAAACCTGTACTCTAGAACGCAGGCGGGAAGAGATACATTATTATATACACGTGGAAAATTCTCGAGAGATTAGTACCAAACTTGCACACGAGAATCACTTCCTATGAAAGCAAAAGACTCGGCAGTCGATGTAACATCCCCCCAATGAAAAGCAGGGGTGCCATTAGCACGTTGAGGGACAACACAATAAGTGTCATGGCCCAAGATTGTTCAACTGCCTCCCAGCATACATCAGGGGGATTACCAACAAACCCCTGGCTGTCTTCAAGCAGGCACTGGACAGACACCTAAAGTCGGTACCTGACCAGCCAGGCTGTGGTTCGTACGTTGGACTGCGTGCAGCCAGCAGTAACAGCCTGGTTGATCAGGCTCTGGTCCAACATGAGGCCTGGTCACAGACCGGGCCGCAGGGGCATTGACCCCTGGAATTCTCTCCAGGTATGTATGGTTCCTGTCTCCACTACGTCACTTTCTAGGCAATTCCACTTCCTGACAACTCTATGACTGAAGAAATACTTCCTAACATCTCTTTGACTCATAGGAGTCTTCAACTTCCAATTGTAACCCCATGTTTCTGTGTCCCCTCTCTGGAACATCTTGTCTTTGTCCACCTTATCTATTCCTCGCAGTATTTTATATGTCGTTATCTTGTCTCCCCTAACCCTCCTGTCCACTAGTGTCGTCAGGCCGATTTCCCTTAATCTTTCTTCGTAGGACAATCCCCTTAGCTCTGGGACTAGTCTTGTTGCAAACCTTTGCACTTTCTCTAGTTTCTTGACGTGCTTGACCAGGTGTGGGTTCCAAACTGGTGCTGCATACTCCATTATGTGTGTGTGTGTGTGTGTATGTGCTCACCTAATTGTGGTTGCAGGGGTGTGTATGTGTATGTATGTGTGTGTGTATATGTATGTGTATATATGTGTGTGTATATACATGTATATGTGTGTGTGACCCAACAATTAAAATTTGCACCAAGAACTCATTACAGTTGTGACCGGTTGTAGACTAGTGAATTGCTCATTACTTTATAATTTGTTCATGGTTGTAACCATGTATAAACGTAAGTAAGTAAATTTACTTACATGATTCATTACCTTTGTAACTTGTGAGTTCATTACCTTTGTAACTTGCTCAGCTATCAAAACTTTGGGGTCCAGTCCCTGGACCCATTATGTACCTCTAATCTTTTGACTACCGCCCACAGGATGGGTATGGGGTGCATAATAAAGATTTTAAACTAACTGTCACCACTTCCTATAGCCTGAGTAAAAAAAATTATTTGATTGTGTTTAGTATGTATCCATGTTTATGGGATATTTTTGGATATTTTTTTTTTTACTTAACAGTCCTTGGTTTTTGGCATACAACTTTTTTTTTCACAAGCCTATTAGATTAAAAGATAAGATAAGATTTTCTTCGGATTTTTAACCCCGGAGGGTTAGCCACCCAGGATAACCAAAGAAAGTCAGTGCATCATCGAGGACTGTCTGTCTTATTTCCATTGGGGTCCTCAATCTTGTCCCCCAGGATGCGACCCACACCAGTCGACTAACACCCAGGTACCTACTTGCTGCTAGGTGAACATGACAACAGGTGTAAGGAAACACATCAAAATGTTTCCACCCCTCCGGGAATCGAACCCGGGCCCTCCGTGTGTGAAGCGAGAGCTTTAGCCACCAGGGCCTGGTGCTAAACCTACTAGGATCATACAAGCCTATTAAAAGTTTTCAGTCTACTAAATAAAACTACAAACACGTGTAAAACACAACCATCTTTCATACTAGTGCTTATTATATAAATTTGTTTGTATGTTGAAAAACCAAGAAAGTAAATATAATTTGAGAGCTTGGGCACTCCTGCTGAACTGTAGGTGATATAAAAACAAAAGAAGATAGTATATCATAAACTCTATTTGTAAGGTTGCGTATAAAAATCAAGTTTCTAATTATTAAAGTCAGATGAGTATGGTCAACATAAACTACATACATTATATATATATATATATACATATAAATTTCAAAAGAATGTTGATGTAACAAGAAAGAAAAAATTGTAATAGTAGGGGTCGAACCTGCGGCTGGGCCAGAGGTTTGAGCCCATATATAGTGGTTTACCTTTTTCATTAAATCTTTTGTCCTAGATTTAGCATACTAATGTACCAAATCCATGTACCATTCAAAGTAGAAAAACCGGTAGGGTGGAAAGAAAATTGAGATAATGTGGTTAGCAGAGGATGACAGATTTTTGAGGTTTCCATCTATTGGGATATGCTATTTGACTCGTACTGGCCCAAGCAAGTCTGCTTACAAACTCCTGAGGAATGTACTTGCTAAGTTTTATCAAATTTTTATATTTAATTCCATCTTGTTATAGAAAGATGTCAAGATGTAGTTATTTATCTACTCTTCATGCTGGTGACTGATAGGATCTATAGCTCGACTGCTAGCGCACTCAGCTCACACACTGAGGTCCAGGGGTTGATCCCCGGGATGGCTGGAAAACATTAGGACATGTTTCCATGAGACATCTGGTGTCCATGTTCACCTATCAGTAAAATGGGTTCGAGGTGTTAGTCAACTGGTGTAGGTCACATCCTGGGACAGAAATTGAACTAATTTTCCCAAAATGCTCTGCAAACCAAGCAGCTTTCAATATAGCATTAGTGTGTATTGACATCAGCTAGGTCTGTATCCCTTGTACATTACTTGTAGAAATAGGTATTATTATAAACGTATTGCCTTTAGGAAATGCTATGAAATCACAAAATTAAACTATATAACTATTCTGATTAGAAACTTAGTGTTGCAGAAATGAGTGTTGAGTGTTTTGCCAAGTTTATGATAAGGTGTTGGAAAACTGACAGTATAGTACTGTAATAAAAAAATATATATAATTTTTAGGCAGAGCTATATATTTGGCATTGCATGCACTTTACTTGGTAATCATTATTAATTTTCAGAATTAATGGAAAACTCCAGGTCCTGACAAATCAAAATGAACGGTAAACCACCATATATAAAAGCCTAAAGACATGTACATGACACCTGCTGGCCGCATATAATCATATACAATCCATAATCTACATACCGGTAGTTTATTTTTCCTAAAATAAAATAAATTTAATTGTCATATAGCTAATATGAAGAGGTTTATGAGTTAAATATAAAATATGACTAAAAATACAGTACATAAGTGTAAACTGTATAGTAATTGAAAATTCACTCATCAAAAAACAGGTTAGTGTAAACTCCTTTTTACTTTCCAAATACTGTACTCAACATCAGTAAGCACCTAAAATGGCAGGGAACTAGTATATTAAGATGAAAATTGCAGCTGATGACAAAATTAAAATAGCTGCTGTAAGGACCAGCTTTGAGCCTCAATGACACAACCATTTGAAAATTAATGTTATGAATTATAAGATGTAGCAACATTTTTAATGATTACCTTGTGTCACCATTTTTTTTTTATTATAGGTCATTGAGTTTTTTTAATATATATTCTGAGTCATCTAGGCTTAAAAAATTAAATACAAGGTGCTTAAATTATTTTCTTTTAAATTGCATTGATTACAAGAAAAACTTTATACAGTATAACCAATATCTTCATGTTTATACAGTACGTATTTGCTTTAAGAAAACAAATTCAATTTTCATGAACACTGATCTTGACAAATTTATAATATGAACCATTTACATAAGCAAATTATGTTAACAAATATTGCATTGGGCTTCAAGAATATATAAGTAATTTAACATTGCAATTAATAAGCCATCAACTTTTTGCAAACTATAGCCCAAAAAAATCAATAGCTTAAATATGTATTATATTAGAAGTACTGTCTTTTCCCAAATTAAGTACAGTACCTTCCTAGGAAACTAATATAATTTTGACATTATAACTACTAAACAGAATTTTATTTAATTTAAAGTCTGATAATGGTTGATTTGTCCTCACTAACTACAAAGAGAAAAAAGTACCCTTCATTAGTTAATTTTTTAATGAATTTTCAAGAATAAAAAAATTACTATTGTTTTATTTATAAAATACTAACAATACACAATGAAAATTGGTACATTTGGAAAGTACAGTATACAAAAAATTAAGTTGACAGAAGCCATTTCTACAGATGTGACGGAATGCAACAGACTTTTAAACCTACTTTAGCTTTACTTACATCAGATGACATTTGTATCTTGGGAACTGTACATATTGTACAGCCCCCAGAAAAATGTTATAATTATTAATATACTGTTTACTATATTTTTTCTGAGTATTTGTTTCCAACCAATTAGTAAATGACTACATACAACTTGGGAATTATGCATTTTCATACACTTTAGCATGTATATAATGCTGTGCTTTTTAGGCAGAGTCAAAGCCAGAGCACTCTGAAACATTTTTTTTTTTAAATTCTTATTTTATGCATTGATAAAATATTGACAATTAATTTTGAATCACAATTACTGCTCCTATACTAACATAGTAATCTCATTAGCTTAATCTTAAAAACCTATAAAGGGTTAATCTAAATTAATTTAGCATTTTTAACCTCCAATGAAATACTGTATAGTATATGAAAGATTGTTATGTTCCGACTGATTTTTTGCTGAATTATTGAAACAACAAATCTATACTCAACTTGTTTGGCTAAAAAATAATTGTTGGGTAAAAGGAGACAAGGGCAACTAATGTGACATTTTATTGTGGCAACATTTTGGTCCTGGAGAGCGAAACGTTGTCACAATAAAATGTCACGTTAGTTGCCCTTGTGTCCTTTTACCTAACACATTGTTGGAAATTCTACCAACTTTAATACAAAGAATAGTTGAAGATTGAAGGCTCTGCCTAAAGAAAAAGATGTGTGTATGTATGTATGTACATGTATGTGTGTGTATCTATATATATTTAGTCTATAATTTCATAATGCATAATTTTACTAGCCCATCACCATTTGAGTATCCTTTCTATATACACTATATATAAAATACAATATATACAACCTAAAACTCTGACTAGATACTGCATTAGCTCTAGAGTTAATGTGAAAGACATTGCCTGCCATATGTTCAATATTACACTGGCAAAAGATCATTCATTCACACTCTTGTATATTATTTATAAAAATATCAAAGATAAATTCAAGCCATTGATCAAATGCTGGTTGTTTTATGCTGCAGTGGCTTTTATTTAGGTAAATATTTCAATGAAGTCAAATTCCTTTTAGCTTTTATGTTCAATAATAAAATATTTGTAAAATGTTAAAATTACTGTACTAATGCCAATCATCTTCAATCATTCTTTTGATTAATCTCAAGTAGCTAAAAAAATCATTCAGTCCTAGAAACATTAAACAACTGTTTGTATCTATGGCTTGGTACTCTAAAAGGACATACAAAACGAATAGTTGCTTTGCCCATCACCCCAGTTGACTATTCTAATTCCTGTCTTAGATAAACACAATGGAATCAAGAATGAAGACATGGGAAGACCTGAGTCATTAAGTATCTAAGGAAGAGTCCTGGCTGAGAAATGTGAATTATGTTGTGCCATAAGTTTAGATACTTGGCATTTTAAATTGTTTTCAATATGGCATTGGCATCCTCTATTTTCATATTATTTTGGCAATCTGGAGCTGACTATTCTCCAGCTGCACCTGGTGCTAATACAACAAATAATTAATATAACTATCTTGCATTGTTTTATAATTCCTGTCTCAACTCAAGCCTTGTTGCAAGGTGCATCACAACTTGGTTCTATGTAAGTAAAATTGCATCAGGTGTTTTACCACTTTTTGTTTTAAGAATAACTTAACCAATAAACCTAAATATTTCATATTATTTAGGTATACATATTACAATGTCCTTTCTAAATGTATTGAAATCTTAAGTGATTGTGATAATCATTATCATCAATATCTGGTTGAATTACACTGTATTTACTTTTTTACATACACAAATTTGATACTATATACTATAACACCACAGAATTTTTTTTTCTATATCCAGTACTTGGGGAATCATGTAAACCATGCTTTATCATGATAATTTTATGAGCTTGTTTCAGCAGTGTTGCAACCCCAGAAGGAATAACAGTTGCAGTGATCCAAAACCTTGTAATATTCATTATTACAAAATGCTTCACATTTCACATGCGACATTCTCAAATCCAAAGTGCTATAATCTAAAATCAACAGAGTTGACAGTCTCAGACTTTACGAGCTCTGCTTATAGTAAAAACATTATCACTACAGAGTTGATTCAGATAGTGAGATCTTCCCATTCCTCAATTTCTCTTGGTGTGAGTGTAACCCTCAGGTTGGTCACTTTGCTCAAACCATCATGACTCTTCGCCGTCAGAGGGTTCTCACGAATGTCAAAGTCCTCCAAGGTTTTGGCTCGCTGTACTTCCTCTACCTCAACATCTGTTGGGAAAGAAAGTACATTTGAAATTTTGTCTTTAATATTAAAGTGAAAGTTGAAAATTATTTTCATTAGTATGTACTAAAATACATGCTGAGGAATGGTTTAACAGACTGCCCAAATTTACCTGAAACCCATCTGCATGAAGGGTGTGCTTGGTAAACATATTTCTTGTTTTAACTTTGTAAAAATATCATATACTACTGTACATCAAGGTAACCACATAAGATGATTGTACCAATTTCTTAATAGAAAATGCACGAAGTAAACTACAGGTCGGCCATCACTAATCCGGCATCATTGGGACCTGTAGTGTGCCGGATTAGTGAATTTGCCAGATTATAGAGTGGTTAGGTTAGAATACACTTAATTAACCTATCAATAGAGACTTTCTGCTACATCTTTCTCATTTTCATAATTGCACAATTTCTGATTCAGTATAATGATGAAATTTGAAATTATGCTAGCCAAAATTATTGCCGGATTACTGATGGAACCCGATAACTGACTGCCGGATTAATGATGGCCGACTGCAGTTCTAATATTACAAATTAAAACTTAAATGTATTTAGTTTCTAAATTAATAATTATACACTATTACTTATTGCTTCAAGTATGCACTGGAAAAATTTTGGTTCTAACCCATTATGTAATTGTTGTTAGCATGGATAATCTTGATTTTTGGTAGACGGAAGATGACATTGGGGAGGTTGACATAGGAATTGTGACTAAGATCAAGACGCTGTAGCTCAACACAGTCAACCAGCTCCTCAGGCAGCTTAGACATCTTATTGTGGGAGACGTTCAGTTCTGCAAAAGAAATAGCATTCGTTATATGTGGCAAAAACCCCAATGGAAATAAGCCACTTTGACTTTTTTTGGGGTTATCCTAGGTAATTTACACTATATATGATAATTGTACCTATGTGTACCTGTTCCTAAATAAATTTACTAACTGTACAATACCATTATGTTTTGTTTGATCAATATTAAAATACTGCACAATATCTCCCAGAGATAGTTAAATTGGATCAAATTGATTAATTCTAATCTATAAAATTTTCAACTTTGAAATCAAGACCATTTCTTGTGCTATTACATTCAGTCAGTTAGTTTAATGTCTTCATTATGCACCCCATACCCATCCTGTGGGTGGTAGTCAAAAGATTAGAGGTACATAATGGGTCCAGGGACTGGGCTCCAAAGTTTTGACAGCTGAACAAGTTACAAAGGTAATGAACCATTCACATGTCTACACCTGATCAGAGGTACATAATGGGTCCAGGGCCCCAAAGTTTTGACAGCTGAACAAGTTACAAAGGTAATGAACAGCATTCATTACTGTACTGTATTACTATAAATTCAGCATCCTTAATTAAACTCCATTATAAGAGAAAACAAATATTCATTCTGAATGTGCAGCAACTAGAGCAAAAAATACCCTTCAAAGGGATACCTTGATGATGGTGAAGGATTCTTGATCAAAGAAATTGGAGCAATCCTTCCCGTTCCCTTCCTTGGTTCAAACCCGATTACTCCCAGGGGAACAAGATATTATAAAACAAGGTAGTTTTATCCCTCCTTCACAGGTACAAAGGAAATCACAGCAGTGGTGGTTTATTTGTCAGGAAACAGGACAGATGTCTCTTGGCACAGGTCTTTAAGTGATCTGTAATTGGTTAAGCATTCTCTGGCATACCACAGCTAGGTTTAACACCCCATTTATAAAAACTGTGGATCACTACTTAGAACATACATAGTTAATTAAGTCCAATTCCTTAGATCAAGAGTTCCACAAAAGCATCACCCTTAAGGGGCATGAATAAGAGACTCAACAGACGGTGCAAAATATCCAGTGAAAAGCAGGGGTAAAATGAGTACACTAAGTACAGCCTCTCCTCACTTAATGACGGAGTTCCGCTCCTTAGACCACGTCATTAAACAAATTCTTCGCTCCGTGAGAAGCATACTACAGTGGACCCCCCGAGTAACGAGCACCCCGGAAATCGTACAATTATGTAAGTATAATATTCTAAGTGCTTTTGTAAGTGTATTTTTGGGGGTCTGAAATGAACTAACCTACTTGACATTATTTCTTAAGGGAGTAAATTCGTTCGGTAATGGCACTTGAGCAGGCTTCTGGAATGAATTTTGCTGGGTTTGTGTCAACCATCTTTGATATTGTTTTAATGTCACCTTTGCACCATTTATAATATTTCTGGTATATTTTTAATGTTTATACAGTAGTGTAATGTACAGTGAACCCCCGAGTAACGAGCATAATTCATTCCAGAAGCCTGCTCAAGTGCCATTTACCGAACGAATTTACTCCCTTAAGAAATAATGTCAAGTAGGTTAGTCCATTTCAGACCCCCAAAAATACACTTACATAAGCACTTACAATATTATACTTACATACCTGTACGATTTCCGGGGTGCTCGTAACTTGGGGGTCCACTGTATATTGAAATAAAACAGAATAGAGGAAATCAGCTCTAATATACATTATTTAGGTATAAATACTGGTCAGAGAGCCAAATGTAAGTCCAAGGCGTCGGTAAACGAGTACATCGCTAAGTGAGGAGAGGCTGTAGTAATTGATAAGTGCATTTTCTTTATTTCTGGAAGGATGAATGCACTAAACTAATAGAAGTCATACAGCACCTTAGGTAATGGATAACAATCCAATTCGATCCTAAGAAAGGGAGGGTAGCTCCAATTCTTTTGATAAAGAGTCCTTCACTGGCATAAATTATCATCATCATGGGAAGCGCTAATCCTGTAGGATTATACAGCGCCTGTGGGGGGGAGGAGGGGATGGAAGGCATTCAGGCTCAATTCAGGGAACTGTAACACAGATCCAATTCCCTAGATCATGAGCCCCTCACCAGCATTGAGGAACCTTCCTTGAGGGGGTTCACTGGCATAGACATGAGTGTAAAAGGACCAAGATTTTTCAACTCCCTTCATACATAAAGGGAATTGCCAACAGATCCCGAGGTGTCTTCAAGAGGGAACTTGATATGTTCTAGTTCATTATCAACTGGTACCACTGTGGTACCTTCGTTGGACTGTGTGCAGCTAGCACCACCTGACTTATTGATCAGGCTATTAGCAAGGAGGCCTGGTCTGGGATCAGGCCATGGGAACAGTGACTCCCAGAAATGACTTCAAGTAAACTGTACAGGTTTAGCGCTTCCATTTTAATGTAATATGTAATTATGTCTAATATTTGCGAGGGTCTGCAGTCCACTCCCCCCCCCACTCAGCCCAAAAAAAAAAAAATGTCCTGACAGGACATACATTAGTGGACCAACCCCTAGCCCACCAGCAGACTAAAATGGAGCAACCATACATGACCTGATTCAGCAGGGCCAGCACCGAACCTCCCATTTTATCTTAATCCATTCACCATGGTGTGTTGCCCTGTGACTGGCCACAGTTGAAGAAAAAAATTCTACTTTGAGGAAAGCAGAATCTAACGAGGAGAATACGATTGCCCTTGCACAGTAGTGTTTAGTCTCTATGGCCGCGCCA
The DNA here is from genome assembly GCA_009830355.1 of Cherax destructor. Lineage (NCBI taxonomy): Eukaryota > Metazoa > Arthropoda > Malacostraca > Decapoda > Parastacidae > Cherax > Cherax destructor. The sequence goes on along the minus strand of WNWK01000230.1, from coordinate 601,611 downwards.
CCCTAACATGGGAAGAATTATAGTGAGCTCAGGTTGTAATGTGACCTAAGGTACGAATACATTATTACTCTTTGTATTCTGTTTGTTAGGAAGTTATAGATTCATCTGTCAACTTTTCCTGTTATTCCTTTATCACATATTCTGTGTGCTATTGCACCGTGATCGCATTTGTCGAAGGCTTTCGCAGTCATGTGTATACTACATCTGCATTTTGTTTGTCCTTCAGAGCATCCCAGACCATGTCCTAGTGATCCAGTAGATGGGATAGACAGGAGCGACCTTCTCTAAACCCATGCTGCCCTGGGTTTTGCAACTGATGGGTAACTAAGTGGGTGGTGATCTTGCTTCTTGGAACCCTTTCAAAGATTTTTATGATGTAGGACGTTAGTGCTATCGGTCTGTAATTCTTTGCAATTGCTTTACTGCCACCTTTGTGGAGTGGGGCCATATCTGTTGTTTTGAGAGACTTTGGGATGACTCCTGTGTCCATGCTCCCTCTCCATAGAATACTTAAGGCATGTGAAAGGGGCTTCTTGCAGTTCTTGATGAACATGGAGTTTCAGGAGTCTGGGCCTGGGGCAGAGTGCATGGGCATGTCATTTATAGATAATGTGGCAACCAATCTATGATAAATTGGATAAAGTTAAAAAAGGAATCTTAACATTTTAAGCTTATGGGTCTACATCTCATGCATGCCAGTGCTAGGCCAATCTCGCTTCCTGAATGCAGTCTTCTTCACATGGTGAGAGAAGCATGGTAGTATGTATCTGACAGACAGAGATGTAAGCCATAGCACTGTGTCTTCCTTTGCGGATGATACCAGAATCTGCATGACAGTGTCATCCATCGAAAAGTACTGCAAGTCTCTAAGCAGACATCTAAAAGATCTTTAACCCTTTCAGGGTTATTGACGTACTAGTACGGCTTACGCCCTGGGGTTATTGACGTACTAGTACGCCTAAATTCTAGCGCCCTCAAATCAAGCAGAAACAGGCTGTTAGGCCTAGATGTGATAGAATGGGTCTGTGCGGTCAGTGTGCGCAGTATAAAAAAATTCCTGCACCACACAGTGCATAATGAGGAAAAAAACTCTGACCGTGTTTTTGGTTTAAAACAGCGACTTTGCAGTCTATTTTCGTATGGTATTTATTGATGTATTCTCGTGTTTTTTGGTCTCATTTGATAGATTGGAAGATATATTACAGAAATAGAGATGATTTTGATTGGTTTGACAAGGACAAGTACCTTGAAATTCAGCTCAAAGTAGCGAAAATGTTCGATTTTTGACGATGTTCAAGAGTAAACAAATCACACCATGCATCCAATACACATCAACTGGCGAGTCTAATATTCATGCACAAGTGCTCTAATATTATTTATACCATTTTTACAATGATGCAGTTGTATACATAACAGTAAATCATCTATTTTTTTGTGAGAATAAAAATTCAAAATGAAAAGCAAAAGTAATGTAAGAGGGTCCTGGAAACGTGACTAATGAACAGAGAAGACGTTATTTTAGTGCCAGGAATGTCTGCCTTGTTTATTCTGAACCCTATTTTGAAATTGGCATCGTTTGAAATTTGTGTGAAATTGGCCAAATTGCCATTTTCGGACCACTATTTTGGGTAGTTGTAATTAGTAAATAGGCGGTTTCTTGTACTCAATCGATAGAAGAAATGGAGTTCTAGCGAAATTGCTATAATTTTAGTTGACTGAAACATTGGAATTTGCCGAAAATATGGCTCAAAGTGGGCGAAATCGCCGATGCGTAAGTGTCATGGCTACCGCTAACTTCGCGAAAGCATAATTCCGTTAGTTTTCGATCAAATTTCATAATTTTTGTGGCGTTATGATCGGAAAAAGATTCTCTATCATTTCATAAGAAAAAATAATTTTTTTTTTTTAAATTCTTGGACCCTGAGAACGAGTTTCGGAGACCCCCCTTGGACCCTGAAAGGGTTAAATGTGTTGCAATAACAATATGAAGTTCAATGAAGACAAATTTCAATTATTCCACTATGGAAATCTTGAGAAAATTAAATCTGTATCGGAGTATACTACTATAAAACAAATTCCAACTACACAATCAAGTGAAAAACTATTGTGAAGGACCTGGGAGAGTTAATGTCAGAGGATCTCACTTTCAAATATCAAAACATCTGCTAGGAAAATGATAGGATGGATAACGAGAACCTTGAAAACTAGGGATGCCAAGCCTAGACACCTGGAGAATGTTTCAGGGGTCAATGCCCCTGCAGCCAGGTCTGTGACCAGGCCTCATGGTGGATCAGGGGCTGATCAACCAGGCTGCTACTGGTGGCTGCACGCAACTTGACGTACGAACCACAGCCCGGCTGGTCAGGTACTGACTTTAGGTGCCTGTCCAGTGCCATCTTGAAGGCAACCAGGGGAGGCAGTTGAACAGTCTTATTGTATTGTATTGTCTCTTATCGTGCTAGTGGTACCCCTGCTTTTCATTGGGAGGATGTTGCATCGTCTGCCAAATCTTGCTTTCGTGTGCAAGTTTGGTACTAATCCCTCTAGGATTTTCCAAGTGTATATAATCATGTATCTCTCCCGCCTGCATTCTAGGGAGTACAGGTTGAAGAACTTCAAGCGTTCCCAGTAATTGAGATGTTTTATCACAGTTATGTGTGCCATGAAGGTTCTCTGTACATTTTCTAGGTCAGCAATTTCACCTGCCTTGAAAGGTGCTGTTAGTGTGCAGCAATATTCCAGCCTAAATAGAACAAGCGACCTGAAGAGTGTCATCATCGGTATGGCATCCCTAGTTTTGAAGGTTCTCATTATCCATCCTGTCATTTTTCTAGCAGATGCGATTGATACAATGTTGTGGTCTTTGAAAGTGAGATCCTCTGATATTATCACTCCCAGGTCTTTTACATTAGTTTTTCGCTCTATTGTGTGGTTGGAATTTGTTTTATACTTCATGATGATTCCCTTTAAATTGCTTGTTCTCTCTAGGCTGGAATATTGTTGTACACTAATGGCCCCTTTCAAGGCAGGCGAAATTGCAGACCTTAGAGAATATACAGAGAACTTCATGCACGTATAAGATAAAGCACTTAAATTACTGGGAACGGTTTAAGTCCCTTGATTTGTACTCCCTGGAATGCAGGCGAGAAAGATGCATGATAATATACACTTGGAAAATCCTAGAAGGACTAGTCCCAAATCTGCACACGAAAATCACTCCCTACGAAAGCAAAAGACTTGGCAGGAGATACAACATGCCCCCAGTGAAAAGCAGGGGTGCCACGAGTATGCTAAGAGACAACACAATAAGTGTCAGGGGCCCAAGACTGTTCAACTGCCTCCCAGCATACATAAGGGGGATTACCAACAGACCCCTGGCTGCCTTCAAGAAGGCGCTAGACAGGCACCTAAAGTCAGTATCTGACCAGCCGGGCTGTAGCTCGTACGTCGGTTTACGACAGGCCAGCAATAACAGCCTAGTTGATCAGGCCCTAATCCACCACGAGACCTGGTCACGGACTGGGCCGTGGAGGCGTTGATACCCGAAACCCCCTCCAGGTAGCTCAAGGTACCCTGAAGGGTTACGAAGTATAAAGGGATAGAGTAGTTTACCTTAAGCCATATTTTAGGGATTATTGACCAAATGGCCAAACTAGTGAAAGGCCTCGGTAAAATGACCATAAGCTCAACTGGACGGATCATATAACTAGGGCCTATGTTAGGAAAAATTTCCTAGTTTCTCCTGACAAAATATTTTATTATCACCCTCTTAAATACCCAGATGCAGGCGAAATTAAGGCCTGAAAAGCTACCCAGCCAAATGTGAGGCTGTGTTCACGGGGCTCCCTATTCAGGTACTGCTACAACTGACTGACCGAGCGAAGCACCTCATCCAAAAATCCAAAACGTAATTATTCCACAATAATTAAGTAATGCGTGAAACTGAATTATATTGCGATAATTTTATTGTTATTCTACTGTTTGGGGTATTTCCTGGACAACACAATGCGGATATGGGAAGGCCCTGTTTGTCAGAGGAATTTAATTCGTCTATAAACACGTTCTCTTTGAGAGCTGGGTAGAAGGCATGACGAAGAGGTTTGGCAACGGGAGGTACAACACGGAAGACATGATACGCCGTACCAGCTGCGTGTAGTGTCTTCGATCTATTCACTTTTCTTTAAGCTAATTATCCTCTATATGTTATCTGTTGATTTATATGCTTTGCAAAGAGACTTGTCACAAAACGTGAGTGGCAAGTAACGCCCAGAGACGGAGAAGCATCGCAGGTGCCAAGCATTAAACAACGCCAAGCATCACAGGTGCCAAGCATTAAACAACGCCAAGCATCACAGGTGCCAAGCATAGATTAATGCCAAGTATCACAACCAGCTATTATACGCCAACAGTGTTGCAGACTTACTTTCTTTGCATTGTTTACAAACAAATTTGATTCCCTGGATATATTTTTCTAGCAAAAATTGTATGCAGTTAAGACCAATGCATTACATTCATTGGGTGAAAAACGATAAGGATTAGATAAAGGTAATATAATAAATGGATTAACCAATAGGTAACAAAGACAATCATTATCTTGACCTAGGATCATTATCCGTATACATACTCCTGTGGTTCCTAGTCTACACGACGGACCCCAGGCCACTGAATTCTATACACAAATACACACACAATGAGAAACTTATGACGACGTTTCGGGCCGAAAAGTCGCCATAAGTTTCTCTCTCCCATGTACTGGTTATTTCTGTATTCCAGTCATGGTATTGTGCCTTTTCGTTCTTCACTAAATTCTACAATGTACATTAATTTAGAGGAGTTGATAATAACGGATATTGTTCAGCGGCACCAGGTGTGAAGTATACAAACAACTATATTAACAAGAGGAACACAATAAACAATGTGACATGGTGACTAATGTGACATGGTAATCTACCAATGACTTTCGTTAACGCATCTTTACAGTTGTGGCAGCTGAAATTAATTTCATACTCATTATCTTCGAAAACCTAACTGGTTTCTCTTCAATATAACCACATTTAATGTTGTGTACAATAACTTAGTGACGTTCCGCAGATCACAGTGAATTTCCGCACTCTGAAAATAGTATGTGGGCTCATTGCCCCCACATCAGATGAACGCAATAAATAGAACGCCAACATTATTATTAACCCATCAAGAGATATGACGGTGAGGAAGCAGCTACAACATCTTAGTCGTTAGGTATATAGTTCATTGCTTGTGATGAACTGCGAGGAATGGGGACAAAGTGCGCAGATATTGACGCTGTTGGATGCCCCTCGGAGCACATGCCTTAGCTTGGGACGCCAGACTCCACGTGACAGGGTTTCCCAACCTCTCTTTCTTTTATTTCTTTCCCCAACGTTTATTAAGCGACTGCGTCGCCAATGATACTTCGATGATACGTCAGGGGCATCCCTGTAAGCTCATTTACATAAGAATGAATACAAAATTAAGTACGAAATACTGAAGTGTATTTGAGGTGTTATAACATGATATTTTTGCTAGCCCTTGGCGAGGGGTGTTGGGCAGCATGCCACGGTGGGTTGCCCAGGTGAATCAACGGGCTTCCCGCGCCCCTCCCCGCCCTACCTTACCCCCAACCGCCCATTCTCCCCTCCCAACCATACCATACTTCCAAACAATTCTTTCTTTCCATACAGTTCGCCCTCCATCGCTACAGAGTATATACACAGGAGCGTATCTTTCCATGTATATACAATGATTCTTTAATCCCTATTTTAAGGTTTAAAGTATTCTTGATTGGTGGTGTACAGGTGAAATACAGCCTTAATGACCCTCGATAGGCTTTAAACCTAATTAACCAATTAACCTACAACCACTTCTCCATACATCCCCCCACAAATATTTTATTCCTGCCCAGTTTAAGCTATTCTGCAGTTCCTGGTTTACATCCCCACCACCAAATCATTCTGCCTACACTAACAGAATTCACAACCCGACAACGGACACCTTGATTACTGAAACATACCATACCCCCTATATCCAACCTAACCCGACTTCTTTCCTGATCACCCAGACATACCCCAACAGCCTATACCCAATACCACTATTCCTGATCACCCAAGTATACCCTTATTACCCCCCCCACACCTTTTCTTGACCACCTTAACATTTAACCACATATGTCCACCCTATTATTTAGTCCCTTACTGACTATTTTGGTATAATCCCACCATATATCATACACTACCAAAAATATTCCTAGCAATTCTAGTATTCTCTAATTATTTCTTCATCTTCATACTAGTATCTTATTTTCATCCCTTTCTGACTAGCCTATTACATCCTTCACCATTCTTTCGTATCGAACTTAGTATAAGACCTAAACCCTTCCTGACCAGCCTATATATCCCCCCCCTCACCATCCTTCCTAGCCAGCCTACTATAACCTCACCTCAACTACTTTTTTTTAATCACCTCCCCGACCAACTCTACTTCCTAATCCTCCTAGTGTATTTCTACCGCCACCTACATCCCAATTCCTAACAAGTATACTTGGTGCCACGAGAGGCAGATCCTGACTGCATAACATTTTTTTCCCTAACATATCTGCCCAACCTATTTCTAATACTACTAGAAATTATTTGCTTTAACGACTGCATGGTATTTTTTTTTCACTCACAAAAATCATTCAATCTCTCTCTCTCTCGGGATGGTCACTGTTGGCTCGCTGATGCTGTGGTCTGCTGCATTCTGTGACATTAAACTCCCAGATACTATGTTCAAATATGCTGTGGTCTGGGATATGATGGTTCGTGATGATCTATTCCAGGGGTATGTGGTCTGAGTCTTGAAAAAAAGATGTGATCTGGGATGGTGTACTTTAAGAGGTTGTGGTCTGGGATAGTTTTCTCTAAGAGGCTGTGAACTAGCACGGTCTATTATATGAGATTGATCTGGTAAGGTATGTTTTAATAGGCTGTGATCTGGGATGGTTTGTTCTAAGACTGGTCTAAGAGACTGGTTTGGGAAAGTATGTTCTAAGAGGCTGTTCTAAGAGGGCATCAAAGGAGCTGAGCTTCGTCACCAGCCTGGTCCGCCCAGGCCAGGAATTCACCTGCAGCGCAACACCCATCGTCACACCACCAGTTAGTGAACAGGTAAACAGGATCATGTGAGGTGGACGACGAAGGTGTTGACAGGAGGGTGGTGGAGAGGACGAATTTTTTTTAGAAAATTGGATACATCTGTAGTGTGCTGCTACCCTACACACTATGATGATTACATAGTGAGAACAAAAGTTAGCTATATTATTCCTGACATATTCCATCACACAGGATGGATTTCTTGCATTGTTGAAATCTGTCAGCCTGAGCTGGGAGATTGCAGTAGGGAAATGAGGATATCGTTAAGTCCTCCAGTAAGGGTTCATCAGCTATGGCAGCTTCCTTAGGTTGTTGACGGGAGGGTGATGGAGGTAGTCAAACTCTACCCTCTTAGAGCTCACCAACCCGGACGTTGGTGTAGTGGGTGGCGGCCCTCTGAGTCATGGGCGTCCTTTGTTCACAATGCAGGAGCCGCCCACCTACCTGCCCTGCACCCTGCCCCCACCTACACTCACCCACTGCCACCTACCTGGTCTGCATGCTGCCCCCACCTACACTTACCTACCTGCTCTGCATGCTGCCCCCACCTACACTTACCTACCTGCTCTGCATGCTGCCCCCACCTACAGTTACCCACTGCCACCACAACAGCTTCCCTCCTAGACATCAGCAATGCAGAGACGTGACACCAATGACACGCCGAACTATACAAGTGCTGGTATTGTACTTCTTGCCACCACAACTCGTGTCCCTCAAACCTCTTCCATAAATCCCTTCACACAGCACGTCAAATCCGAAAAACAGCTTTCTTCCATTCACGTTCATCTAACACATCCACATATGCTTCTGAGAGGCAAGACTTGCAGTCACGCATATTAGAAACAGTGTTACAGCAAATCTTTATAGACTATTTTTCGCTCTAGACAGTTTTTTTAAGTTGATTTATTTACTTGAATAGACTGTTTAATTTTAAACAGAGCTTCAGGTCAAACCACGAAACGGGCGGGACTTGAACCCATGGCAGGCGAGTCCTAAAACTCACAGCGTGGCTGTGTTGTGCTCTAGCTCAGGTCCCTTCAAAGCCGCCATCAAATAGTAAGAACATGATTGCGGCTTTGAGGAATTTGAGATAAGAGTACACCACAGCCACGCTGGTGTGGGATTCGTTTGTAAAAACCTGCATTCGTGGTCACAGTGCTGGGCCATACTAACCTCCCTATGGTGTATAGAAATATATCTAGTTGGATGAATATTATTAGAGCCAACTGGCCTAGTGGTTAACGTACTGGCCTGTATGTTTTGTTGACTCATCCGCCCTGGGTTCATACCCCACCCGTTCCCTGATTTGTTCGTAATTGTGTTCTTCAGGTTAATTATTGCCTTGATAAAGATGCTTAGCGTAATGTCACGTATGAATGAAGGCTACTATTATAAAAAAAAGCACTAAACCCACTAGGGTCATGAATGAAGGTTGATAAATTAAACACTTGTGCAACACGGTCTCTGTATTGGACTGTGGAAGCCACTGAATGGCGAAATGTTTCCAAAATAAAGATTGCAAAGTGTTGCACAAGTGTCTAATTTATCAATATGTCTGTTTTCTAAACTTGTGTCAGGAAGACACAAGTCTTCCTGACACACGCTTGCTGGATGCTAAAACTCACTACCTTGAACCCTTCTTCAGACGTCTCCTACAACTCTTTCCATCCACCCTTTAGATCAACCTTTTCCATCCACCCTTTAAATCAACCTTTTCCATCCACCCTTTTGATCAACCTATCTTACTCTAAATTTCTTCCTAAACGAATATACTATATCAACAGCCCTTCTTCCTCTTCCTGAAGTACATCTTCTAAGCCACCACAACGTCAAATTAATTTCTTCAATCCTTATATTCTGCATAATATTCATAACACACACTGATATAACAGACATAACATCTCCACTGACTGCAGCCTCCTAACTGATGTTTTTACTAATTGATGGAAGAGTGAGTGGGGTGTGTATGTTGCTGTAATATTCTTTAGAATATATATATATATATATATATATATATATATATATATATATATATATATATATATATATATATATATATATATATATATATATATATATATATAATGCATGTGTGTGTGATTTGTGACTGATATCAATTTTTTCATATACATTTATCCACATTAAGTTGCATCTGCCACTTTTCAAGAGGTCCTCCCCAGAACCTCGGAAATTATGTGACGGTTTATTTTTGTGTCACTGACAAATTTTCTTAGGTATGTCATTATTTATTCCGTCATATATTACTGTGCAACCCCTTAGAGGCAGCGCTCTATAAATTCCACAAGATTCAAAGAGCATGTTGCACAGCCATGCACAAGAGTCGGCATCACTATCCTGTACTCTCTTATATATTCCTTAACAAATTAATTTCATTCCATTAATTCCTCAATACGCTTACCTTTTACAACTCAACTGTTCTGTGATTTGCCTCGTCTTTCATAGATAACCTTGCCTTGGCAAGACGATCACTCCTGAATAACTGGGCAGGCTGGGTAGGTAAGGTCGGCTAGTGTTTATATATATATATATATATATATATATATATATATATATATATATATATATATATATATATATATATATATATATATATATATATATATATTCTTCCTGAAACCTTTTTATCCACTTCTCCGAGGCTATGGGTCCCACAATTTGTAGCAGAGGTGGACCCCATCTTATATATATATATATATATATATATATATATATATATATATATATATATATATATATATATGTCGTGCCGATTAGGTAAAACTTGCGATTTTGGCTTAAATAGCAACGCTTTTCTTGCCATATAAGACGAGCGAAAATTTGTGTATGCAATAATTTCGCAAAAATCATTCTGAACCTAAAGAAAAAAAAATATTTCATTGTGTTTGTTTATTATTAAATTATTGTTAACGTATCTAAAATATATTTAGTTGGGTTAGGCTAAATTAAATTGTGCTTGTTGTAATAAGGTTAGGTAGGTTTTCAAAGTTTCTCTTCGTACAAAATTAAAATTTTTTACATTAACATAAATGAAAAAAATATATCTTTAAACGTATAAAAGAATTTTTTAGAAAGGACTTAATTTTAAATGAGTTCTTGCTAATTGACCAGTTTTACCTAATCGGCACGACATATATATATATATATATATATATATATATATATATATATATGCTGCCTCAATGTTGAAACCAACTCAGCTCGGTTTTGGTGTTCAACAAGGCTGTGAAGCAGCTGCCCATGCAGCACGAGTATACATCAACAACATGTCCAATGAAAAAGCCTTAATCAAATTGGACTTTGCCAATGCTTTCAACTCAGTCAGAAGGGATGCTGCTCTCCAAGCAGTTTCTAGGCACTTTCCTTCCCTCTATCCCTTCATAGAATCGTGTTATAGTGTGGCTTCTAAACTTTTGTTTGGGGACCATGAAATTGACTCGTGTGAGGGTGTGCAACAGGGGACCCTCTTGCTCCCTTTCTATTCTGTCTAGCCATCAAGGATGTCACAGAAACATTGTCCAGTGAGCTCAATATCTGGTTCTTGGATGACGGGACCCTAGCTGGCACTACACCATCTCTCCTGGGAGACATCAGGAAAATTAAAGATATGGTAGGCAGCCTGGGCCTATCTTTAAACCCCACCAAATGTGAGATAGTTTCCACCAATCCACAGATGATCCAGGACATTAGGGCTGTTTTACCAGGGGCACGAGCCATCGATCCAGCCAACAGCACTCTCCTTGGTGCTCCCCTTGGGCCCAATGCCATCGATCTGGTCCTGGAAAAAAAAATCTCCGACCTCAGGACGATGGAAGGTAGGATGAAAGACATTGATACACATGATGCCTTCTACCTACTCACCAGGTGCCTGTCAATCCCAAAACTTACATACTTCCTGAGATGTTCCCCAGCCTTCAACAGCCCGAAACTCGAGGAATACGACTCTCTCCTCAAGACCATGCTAGAGAGTGTATTGAATCTTTCCCTCGAAGATGGACAGTGGTTGCAAGCTTCACTTCCAGTCAGACTTGGGGGCTGGGAGTACGCAAATCCTCCCAGATTGCCCTACCAGCCTTCTTATCCTCTTCCATAGCATCAAATGAGCTAATAAAACAAATTCTTCCATACAACCTCAGTGATTCAGCAGGAATACAGGACCCTAGCTACACCAGTGCCATCACTGAATGGGAGACTCTTGCTGCTCCAACACCAAAACCTAGTGAAGAACAGGCCTACAAACAGTCAAGCTGGGACAGCCCCATTGTTGAAAAGATACTTGCCAATATGCTCAGGGCCGTAACATCAGACAGGAGACTGCCCGTCTCCTAGCCGTGAGTGCACCTCACTCTGGGGACTTCCTCCAAACAGTTCCCATTTCGGCCATGGGAACACGCCTGGACCCTAAGACCCTTCGTATTGCAGTGGCTCTGCGCCTTGCTGCCCCCATTCACACGGAATATACGTGTATTTGCGGCGATGGCAAGCCGACCAATATGGTCTACATGGTCTTAACTGTTCTAAAACCAAGGGTTGGCATGCAAGACACAATGAGGTCAACGACATCATAAAGAGAACCCTCGCTACAGCTGGATGCCCAGCCGAGAGAGAGCCTCGATCACTAGCAGCCAACAACGCCACAACCCAGCAAACCGCCCCGACGGGATCACCATCTATCCTTGGAAGAATGGCAAGCTCTTAGCATGGGATTATACCTGCGTGTCGACACTGGCTGACACCTACATCCATCACAGTGTTGGGCGACAGGGAGGAGCTGCTGACCACAGAGAGGAGTACAAGATCGGCAAGTACAGGGACATAAGCCAACAGTATAAATTTGTCCCAGTGGGATCGGAGACCTTGGGAGCGTGGGGAAAAATGCAACACGTTTCCTTAAAGAGCTGGGTTCCAGACTCATCGACACCACCAGGGACCCAAGGGCAGCCACGTTCATGTTCCAGCGTCTCAGCGTGGCCATCCAGAGGGGAAACGCATGCTGCATACTCGGCTCGCGCCCGGCTTCGGAGGAGCTGGAGGAGATTCATAATCTTTGACATATTGTACCATTGTATTCATGTTCATGTTTGTGTGTTTTATAAATGTATTCTGTCTATTAATAAAGCATTTATATGTATGTATGTGTGTATATAGGATGGGGTGGTAGGAGAAGTGGAATATTCAAACGGCTTCAGGAAGAAATCCAAATATTCTTCCTTGATGCCTTTTTATCCACTTCTCCGAGGCTATGGGTCCCACAATTTGCACCAGAGGTGGACCCCATCCTATATATATATATATATATATATATATATATATATATATATATATATATATATATATATATATATATGTCGTGTCAAATAGGTAAAATTTGCGATTTTGGCTTAAATAGTAACGCTCTTCTTGCCGAATAAGGCAAGCGAAAATTTGTGTATGCAATAATTGCGCAAAAATCATTATGAACCTAACGAAAGAAAAATATATTTCATTGTGTTTGTTTATTATTAGATTATTGTAAACTTATCTAAAATATATTTAGTTGGATTAGGCTAAATTAAATTGCGCTTGTTATAATAAGGTTAGGTAAGTTTTCTAAGGTTCTTTTGGTACAAAATTATTATTTTTTACATTAACATAAATGAAAAAAATATATATCTTTAAACGTATAACAGAAAATTTTAGAAAGGACTTAATTTTAAATGAGTTCTTGCTAATTGACCAGTTTTACCTATTCGGCACGACATAATATATATATATATATATATATATATATATATATATATATATATATATATATATATATACATATTTGACAGGCTATGAGGCAGGTGCTAGGCGAAACAGTAAGAGCAATGCTCTCATGGCTTGCCTGATTCAAGTTTACAGGTGGATTATAAATTGTTCATGTCGCGTCCTCAGCCATGGTGCAGGTAATGGTCTGTGCTTGTTGTTGTTGGTGATGAGGGGTGGTGGTGAGAGGTAGAGGTAGTGGTACAGGTACAGTGTATAGTGAGGGTGAGGTGAAGGTAGTGTGGCACAGGTGGTGAGGACCAACGGCACCACTAAACAGGTCATCATGTGACAAAGACCCGTGTCATGAGATTTTTTCCCAGACGAATGCATAACAACAACCATGACTCCTTGTTTCATAATTTGTTACGTTCACGGTAGCGTGAAATCTCACTTTACATTGGCATGAGTGAAAGTGAACAAGCACTAAGCTTACCACTCAGTCCGACTGTCTAGGCAGTACATTATAAGATGTTAACACTCAGTGGTGTTTTCAAGGTGGGTGCTTTGATGAGGATTAATGGCTTCCAGACGAAAGACGCCGTTGTTACTGCCAAGCCTCAAGTGTTAAGTCTTCCCAAACAAGAGTTGTACTGTACTTATTCACTGGATTTGTGAAACCTTGAAATATTGGGCAGCGAGACCCAGCATAACAAGCCTGGCGGGATCCTAACACAACTGCGCTACTTTCTTGCGAAGTGCGAACCATCCTCATTTAACGAAGTTTCTTTTCTTAAGTATTAACCCATCGTTAATTTCTAAACGTTTCTCGAGTACACACAAACATAGTATATATTATTTTACGTTCGGTTAAGTAACTTTAAACTATAAAACCAAGTGCATTATTTAATTACACCTACACAATGAAAAAAGGCAGCCGCCTCAAGCATGGCAACAAGGTGGCTGAGCGCTGTATGACCCTTGTAGATTTAGCGCTTTTTTTATTATAATAAGGTGGCTGAGCGCTCCCAGGAAACGTTTACATCTGGACGAGTATTATTCATGTTGCGAGAATGGGTTGGATTAGGGCATACGGCGTTAACTGGCTTTATAAAGGCGAGGTAGCCGTGGGGTTGATAGTTAACAGGGGCTTAAAACACTAAAGGTAAAAGTGCTGTTATTTTAGTTGTTCTTGCATCAGATGACAAGTGGTGACATAAGAATACACTTGTTGCATATAAATCGCTGGCGAAGTGAAGCAACTAGTGGGAAGGGGTGGGGAAGGGCATGGTGAGGGGAAAGACTGGGTGACGTATGATGGGGAAAAGCCCAGTGAAGGGGTAGGGAAGGGCGGGGGTGAGATGTGAGGGAGAGGGGCACAGAACGCCAACAGTCCTGTGACTTGTCAATACAAGTAGAACTCCTTTTATCTTTATATAAATAGACAAGGTGTCGGGGGACACAACTTTAAAATTGTGTGAGCATCTGAATACTTGCAGTAGACAGAAACACATTTACCATCATTCATTCAATAGCTCTCTTGCCAAAAGTGTACTCATAAACTGGAAAGGTAGATGATACGTCAATTGAACGGAAAGTAGATAACGAAGGTCCCCACTCATCATTAATTATTACTATTATTATTTAAATGAGCTAAACCCGTGTGGGTTATTCAGGGCAATGAATAGTGGAAGCCCGGCCTTCCGTCCGTTATTCACTTCCTGGTATCAGATCAAACAGGTTGTTAGTAATTTCTCCCTTATAGTGATGAAGAGAAACTTTAAGGGGGTCTAGCGGCAACTTACCAGTGATGAGGCAGAACTTGAGGGCGAACTTGGGAGGGATCTTGGAGAGGAGGTTGGCGGAGAGGTTGCAGGTGGTGAGGGGTGTGTTCCTCATCAGGTGGAAGACGGCATCCGGCACCTGACACAGCTGGCACTCGCTCAGGTCTGTTGACACAAGTGACACTCATTAGATTGGCTCTTAGTATATATACATGTATATACACAGGAATGCACATTTTGGTGTATATATAGTAAGTGCACCTCTGTGTCTATACACTAAAAAGTGCACATCTCGATGTATATACGTTGAGAAGCGGGCCTTTTGTTGTATAACCTAAAGTGCACCTTTCAATGTATATACACTGATAAGTGGTTATCTTGATGTATATAACCAAAAAGTGCACCTCTTGATGTGTATACTTTAACTCTGCAAACACAACTAGAGGCCAGGAGTTATGAAAAGACCCCTTCAAGCACAACTAAAGGCAGGAACTATGATATGACCCCTTCAAGCAAATAGAGCCAAAGCTATGACACGACCCCTTCAAACACAACTAGAGACCAGGAGCTATGAAACGACCCCTTCAAACACAACTAGAGGTCAGGAGCTATGACACAACCCCTTCAAACACAACTAGAGGCCAGAAGCTATGGTTCGACCCCTTCAAGCATAACCAGTCTCCTGGGCGCCAGTAGCAGCGACCCCCACACTCTTGTTTACCCCGGCTTGTGGCCTTCACTTCCACAAAATAACGGGATGCAAAAAATACGCATTTAATATTGCATCGTCCGCTGATCATCCGAGTATGCATACCTTAATCCATTCTCAACCTCACGAGTGTTATCCAAGCCATACTGCAATCCATTCTCAGCCTCACGAGTGTCATCCAAGCCATACTGCAATCCATTCTCAACCTCACAGGTCATCCAAGACATAATGCAATCCATTCTCTACCTCACGAGGGATACGCGTGTAGATTTGAATATTTCCTGATATTGTTCAACCACCTCGTTGCCAGACATGTCGCAGCAACTTGTTTTTTTTTAAATAATAAGAAATATTTGTAGATTTACAGAAACCTCTCAAAATTCGAGTTGGAATTTGTCTAAAAATGATAACGGTACATGTAATGAGGTTAGGTTGGATCAAGAGCTGATTGGCAGTAAATGATCCTCGGTGTACCACTATCACTAATGCACAGCAGTGACCCCCAATGTAACATCAACAGAAATCTACAACAGATGAGAGGGAAGGGAGTGAGGTTGGGAGGGTTGGCACCAAGATCTTGAAGGTATTGCGTAGTAAGTTTGCCAGCATAACTCCCCCCCCCATCCCCACCAAGAGTATGTACACAGTGGTGTGTATCTCTTTGTGCGTATACACCGGGAAGTGTGTATCTTAGTGTATATACACCGAGAAGTGTGTATCATAGTGCATATACACTGAGAGGTGTGTATATCTTTGTATGCATACACCAAGATGTATGTTTGTCTTGTGTGTACACCGTGGTGTGTATTTCTCAGAGCATATACATTAAAAGTTTGTTTTCATCCCCGTTTTAGGGATTAAAGTGTTTTAGATGTTAACGTCAATAGGCTTTTAGTCAAAACACCCACTGAACCACAACCACCTATCACGTGTTTTCTCAATTATAACTGGTCTGTCTAGAGAGTTCTAACCTTCAAAACTAGCTACAATTACTATTATTTTCGTGGTTAAGAGCTAAACCCGCAGGATTTTTAGCAGTTGGACAATTGGAGGCAATCAGGTTTGACCCGAGGGAGAGTATTCTACCCTTCCTAACCTAGTTTTTCCGTTTCTAGAGAAATTATCTCTTCTATTTTTAACATTTCTTTCTTCAGTGTGGGGTTTACCTGGAGTTTACCTGGAGAGGGTTTCGGGGGTCAACGCCCCCGCGGCCAGGTCTGATTATTATTATTATAATCAAAAGAAGCGATAAACCTAAACCCGGCCAGATCTGAGACCAGGCCTCATGGGGTGTCGATGCTGGTGGAATGCTCTCTATCCAAATTAGAACTAGCCTTCTTTCCTAAATCGACCCTGATTACCTCCCATTTCCCATGTGTTGTATTACCCATACGGATTTAGCGTATTAATAATAATAGTAGTAATGCAGTGCAGTTCTTCGGCCTCGTTGTCTAACTTTTCCGACAGTATTATTATAATCAAAAGAAGCGCTAAACCTTTCCGACAGTAAACAATGAAACCTTGACCATGGCTTTCCCACAGCCTTTATTATTATAATCATGGGGGAGTTCTTAACCCGTAGGGTTATACAGCGCCTGTGGGGGGGATGGAAGGTATTCAGGCTTAATTCAGGGAACCAGAGCACAGATCCAATTCCCTAGATAAAGAGCCCCTCACCAGCGTCAAGGAACCTCCTTTGAGGTGCCCACAGCCTTTAATTATAGCTGTTAAAGATGATATTCCATCGTATGGTTTCTTTGGACAGGTAACATCTGAACTGCCTCACCTTCCTCTCCGTTAATTACACACTAACTGCTCTCCGCATCCGGACAAAAGCATTAAAAACCGAGCACGGATTATAATTTGTAGAAACATAACCGAACATCTTTATTCGTTTCACCAGTGGAGCTAGCCTTACTTTCCATGGAGCTAGCTCTTATTCACCAGTGAGCTAGCTTTTAGACAGTGAGCTAGCTCTTACGTTTCCCCATGGAGCAGCCTTACGTTCACCAGTGGAGCACCCTTCTTTATTTTACGTTTCACCAGTGGAGCTAGCTCTTTTACGTTTCACCCAGTGGAGCTAGCTCTTACGTTTACCAGTGAGCTAGCTCTTTACGTTTCACCCAGTGGAGCTAGCTCTATTTCACAGTGGGCTGCTTTTTATCACCAGTGGAGCTAGCTCTTTTACGTTTCACCCAGTGGAGCTAGCTCTTTTACGTTTCACCAGTGGAGCTAGCTCTTTTACGTTTCACCCAGTGGAGCTAGCTCTTTTACGTTTCACCAGTGGAGCTAGCTCTTTTACGTTTCACCAGTGGAGCTAGCTCTTTTACGTTTCACCAGTGGAGCTAGCTCTTTTACGTTTCACCAGTGGAGCTAGCTCTTTTACGTTTCACCAGTGGAGCTAGCTCTTTTACGTTTCATACACTTAAATTTCCTCCTCCAATAGGGCTTTATTTTACGAAGTTTATCCAGTTTAACTTAAGATAAAATAATTGTTTAGAGTTTATGAATTACCACCGCTAATATTATTATTATTACAATCATAACCAAGCGCTAAACCCACAACGGTCATGCAGAATATGACGAAGAGACTCGTAAGTTTAATGACAAACTGAAATCGCGTGTCACCTCAACGCGCGTAACCAGCGGCTAGCGAGCCGCTAGCAGCAAAATATTGATTGACCAGGGAAAAGTGTCCTCTCGTGAAGCGAGTGAATGCGTCTGTTTACACTAGATATATATATATATATATATATATATATATATATATATATATATATATATATATATATATATATCAGATATACTATGTGGATGTATAGAGGTGAGAATTATTATATTCGTGCGAATCAGTTGAACTAGTAGGGGTCATCATACAGGGCCTGAAGAATGACATATAATTAGGTTTTATCCAGACGGAAGTTTCAATACCGTGGATCAAGAGCCCTTCACCAGCATTAAGGCACCTCCCCCCCTCCTGCAAGAGGCAAGTGAGAAATATATACAGTAAGCGAGCGTGACCTGGGGTGGCCTGGGTGTGGTAGTGTGGTCGCATCAACGGATCACTATTGCATAACTTGATCATTTACATCACCCCTCCAGCAGACCACAAGGCACTAGGAAACATACAGGTAGCAAAAACTCGCTCAGCCCCACTGCCATTCCATTTGTGATTCACAACAACTGGTTATGCATATACACTAAATAACTGAAATCGAAAATATTATTAGCAAATTATTATCATTAAATCTGTAGGGTTATGCATCGCCTGGGATATGGAAGGTGATCATATTTGAATCAAGGAAGAAAGCACATTCAATTCCTTCGATCAAAGTCCTTCACCAGCATCAAGGCACCCTCCTTTAAGTTATTAGTAAAGCAGAAGTTTGTGGGTGGTGGGGAGGGTGGCGGCCTTGAGGGTGCTGGGTGGGTAAAACAAGCAGTCCGGAGGTGGGTGGGAGGCCGGGGGTGTTGGCCTTGGCAGGAGTGGCTGCAGGGGAAAGGGGGGGGGCACTGATGGCTACAAGGACACTGCACACCCTCATCATGAGCAACCTGCACACTAGCAACACTGTGCCACGCTGAGCAACCTAAACACCAGCAAGTGCCACGCTGAGCAACCTAAACACCAGCAACAGTGCCACGCTGAGCAACCTAAACACCAGCAAGTGCCACGCTGAGCAACCTAAACACCAGCAGCAGTGCCACGCTGAACAACCAACACAGCAACACCAGTGCCACACTGAGCACCATCTTGTCGCCAGGCTGATGAAAGGTGTGTGGTGTGCCAACTTGTCAAGGTGTATAGTTCATCAGGAGTCACCCAGACATACTACACAAGACCTGCCCCTCTCTTCCTCATGTAACGGTGCCACAAGGTGCCGTCTTTCTGCGGTGCTAACGTTTAAGGGTAGCCATTAGTAATAGTCAATCGTGATGTCTTCCGCGCTGCAGATGTGCTTAACGGTGCTCCCACAATTTTCATCATTATTACTTTCCTTGTATAGGTTACAGCTTGAGGCCTTCCGCATTCACGTGTTTACGTTTACATTCAAACTAGATTTCCTTGAATTATTATTATTGTTGTTGTTATTATTGTTATTTATGTTCACGAGGAAACGAAGAAAGGTTAAGGGAAATCGGCCTGACGACACTAGAGGACAGGAGGGTTAGGGGAGACATGATAACGACATATAAAATACTGCGAGGAATAGATAAGGTGGACAGAGACAAGATGTTCCAGAGAGGGAACACAGAAACAAGGGGTCACAATTGGAAGTTGAAGACTAGGAGTTATATAACGCCTAAGAAATGGATGCTAATTATAATCAGGTTTCATCCAAGGAAAGGAAAGATAGCTCATATTCATTGGATCAAGAGCCCTAAGCCAACACCAAACTAGCTTGAGCTACCTAGCCAATAATAAATACATATATTATAATGCCACTTAGTCCTTTCCAGCTAATCTTTGGTCAGCCTAAATTTGGTTGTTGCTGATTAGTATAAGTGAGTGTTTGTTTCATGACGCCAAGACAAGTTGTCGCGAGGCTATTGCATATATATATATATATATATATATATATATATATATATATATATATATATATATATATATATATATATATATATATATATATATATAATATATATATATATATATATACATACATATGTCGTGCCGAATAGGTAAAACTGGTCAATTAGCAAGAACTCATTTAAAACTAAGTCCTTTCTAAAATTTTCGCTTAGATATTTTTTTTAATTTATGTTAATGTAAAAAATAATATTTTTGTACCAAAAGAACCTTAGAAAACTTACCTAACCTTATTATAACAAGCGCAATTTAATTTAGCCTAATCCAATTAAATATATTTTAGACAAGCTAGTGTCTCTGTTGACTGGGATCTCCGTGTGCCAGACATAAGGGGCTCCTCATATTGTAATCTCTGGCAGGGTAGATGTGGGGAGGGAGGTAGAGGTTTGTCAGGCTTCCTGCAGGGGACGACCTTGAAGGTTTGTTCACGACCAAGTGTCGCGTGTTTCGTTTACCTTGAGTCAGCTGTGTGACCTTCAGTCAGCTGTTTACCGTCAGTCAGCTGTTTACCGTCAGTCAGCTGTTTACCGTCAGTCAGCTGTTTACTGTCAGTCAGTTGTTTACTGTCAGTCAGCTGTTTAACTTCTAGAAGTCAGTGTGTGTTCCACACTAGGTATACATAATGTATGCAGATAAGTGCTAGCAAAACGGACTTAGTATATTTATTACGTATATTACCAACATTTATATCGGAGGCAGAAAACAATTATAGAAGAATACTGTGAAGTGTGTCGCCTTCACAATGAAAACGCCAACTAAAGTTTTCAATGTCACCCAGTCCTTACCTAGGAGTACAGAAGCTATAAAATGTCATGTGTATTGATTATTCACAAATTAAGCCTTTCAAAGCGGGTGTCTTGACGCCAGTAAAGGTCTGTTGATCCATGTAATTGTATTTTATATTTTATTTTAATCAAGGGAGGTGCTAAGCCTGTAGGGTCACATAGCCCCTGGGAAATGAGAGGCATTCGGGTTTAATCCAAGGAAGGATAAGTCCAGTTCCTTGGTTCACGAACCCCCTCACCGGCATCAAGGTATCTCCCTAGAGGGTCCAGAGAATTGGAGCTACCCTCCCTTTCCTTGGGTCAAACCTATCTCCCATTCTCAGGAGCTGAACAACTCCTATATATTTAACGCTTCCTCGTGAAAATGTAATAATAAAAATGTTTATCCTCAATAAATAAATTAATTACACCAGTCTAGAAGTGGCGATATCTTGTCGTGAACAAAATGTGTTGAGCCTAGCAGTCGTGAATTATATATGAAAGATCAAAGGTTGGTAATATCGTTTTTTTCTGTTTGCATGATAAGAAGGCTGCAAGGTCACAGTCAGATTGAATCGTCTGTCGCAATACAAGTTGAAGGATACTGACAAAGAACATAGAAGTCTTCATTACATGACTCGATGAATAAAAGGAGACTAGTATATTCAAGGGCAAGTGCTAAACCTAAAGTGGTCATATGACGCCTATAAAAAAAGACAACTAATGCCTATTTACAATTTTTTTTTCAAAAGGCAAGACTATTGTTATAAGGACTATACTCCTTTAACAAAGAACTATACATATGCCTGTTGCATTATTGGTTCCGGTCCAGCTTCTGAGGGACTGAAGCAGATGCATAATGTTTATATA
>WNWK01000230.1:515000-577500 GCA_009830355.1 Cherax destructor | reverse complement strand
GAGTGAGGTGCCACACCAAAGCTACAATTGATTATTCATTCACGGTAGTACAGCCCTGGTGCCAGACTCATGATTGTACATATACATCTACTGCATATCTTGTACATATACATCTACTGCATATCTTGTACATATACATCTACTGCATATCTGTTAATGGTTCCAGGGCTCATCACCCTCATTGCCCATCTCGGAAAGTTCTGAAATATTACATTATTATGATAAAAAGCAAAATAAGTTAAAGATTAGTGACTGGACCTACAATACCGAATATATGTAGCTGATTTTAATAAAGGCAAAAATAATAATAAAAATAACTAATATTATATTTATGGGGAAGCGCTGAGCCCATAGGGGTCATATAGTGCTTGGGGACTGGGAGGTAATCAGGTTTGATCCAAGGGAGGGAAATTATAGCGAAATAAACTAGGAAAACTTGGACCCACAAGGCGGACTTGACACATGAAGAACAAGGCTTCTGGATACAGTCACAGGAAACGTTTTGAGCCAGCAATAAAAAAAACCACAAGAATGAGATGGAAAGATAAACCAGCTTAGGCTTTACCTGGTCTTCACCATCAATGAATCAGACGTGAAGATCTTTAAGATGAATTAAAGCAGCTAGAGATTTATTACTAAAAATCTGGAATTAATTTTACGAGGAAAAGGTGCAAATTTAATCCACAGCTTCAGGAATATGTATGATAAGGCCCAAGGGACCAGGAAACAGAAATTTCAAAGTGGTCTAGGAGGCGGGGTAGGCAGACACGACACCTCAAAATACAAATTGGTGAGTACTCGCACATTCACACTTAAGGAAATCACATGTTGAGATATGACCACGACATACAAAGTAGTGTAAGCCTGGTTACCTACAGAGTGGATAAGGACAGATTGACATGGAGGACCCAAGACAAGGATATACAGATGGACTCTCAACACCCAAATAAACCAATGACACTAGAAAATCTGCTAACGTGTAAAGTAGAATGAGGTATAAAGCGATATATGTAGTAGTCTCTCCCTCCATACATACTGTAGTCTAAAAATAACAAAAAAGGCACAATACCGTGACTGTGTTAGTGTGACTAAATACTGTAGTCTCATCAGAGGTATACCATGTCACTCGATAGGAAGTTTGCAGGAGTCTCAGGAACTATAGCTTGACCCGGCAGACTCAGCTAGGTAATCTCTGGTACATAAACTTGATTACTGGCATTATATTCACGAAGCGATAAACCCCTATGGTCCATACAGCTCATGGGGAATGGAAGTTAATCAGATTTGATCCAAAGGAGAGGCTAACCCAATTCCTTGGATCAAAAGCCCTTCATCAGCACCGAGGCACCCTCCTTGAAGCGACACACTGAAGGATGACGTGCCCTTCTGACCTGTCAGATTCGCAACAAGAGCCACACGCGACTTCACACGTTACCGATGTTTACTCTAGCTAGCTCACTTATCCCGACCCTGAATGAACCAGCCCGTGTTTACACTGTCAAGACGCACCGCCAGCCAGCAGTACAGTTTAAACATGTGTTGTTCATACATTTTTGCCTGGATCCATTGGTCCTTCACGTTTACCGCTTGGACACTAATGTGCTCGCTAACAAAAGGCTGCTGACTCGCCTATTTATATTTTACATTGTGAAATCAGGGATATTAATGCTGACATTAGAGCGTCTCTTCCCACCTCAGAACATTGGTGGTCACAAGGTTTACCATCATGTGAACGCCTCATCCCCACAGAAGCACTAATACACCTGAGGTTCAGCTATCATGTGAGCGTCTTGTCCCTCCACGGAAGCACTGATATACCCGGGGTTCAACTGTCATTCAGGAACACAAAGAAACAAAGGTGGTCCCTTATCACTTCTGAGTCATATATCCGCACGTCTTGGTATTATAACCAGCCTGACTAAGCTTGGGAAATACCTTAACAATATATTAGTACTGATTGGCAGAAACCTTATATTACTCGGTCTCAGACCAAGACTCCTAAATCTGAAAGAAAATATTGCAGGAATAAGAATCGCCGCATTTAGAAACATAAGGGCGGTATAATAGCATTGTTAGTAGCAGTTTTATTGCTATTAATATTATGACTTTTAAAAATGAATGTTTTATTCATTACTATACATATAAATACTAGAGGAAGAAACACCAACAACCTACATTCATTTTACTATGCTAATTCTCCTACGAAGTATTCAGTTCATTTCTTGACTGTATAAAAATCACAATTATATGTATTCTTTATTTAGAGTTAGTTACATAAACCTGTTAACGTATATTTAACATTAAGTCGTCAGCAAAAAAATAAAGGCCGCAATACGTCCGGCAATGAGATGGTTGAGATTAACCAAGAAATATTCATATCTGTAAGATCACTGTGCCTGTGGCACAAGTGTCTTTCCCGTCCATGGTTGAGATTAACCAAGAAATATTCATATCTGTAAGATCACTGTGCCTGTGGTACAAGTGTCTTTCCCGTCCATGGTTGAGATTAACCAAGAAATATTCATATCTGTAAGATCACTGTGCCTGTGGTACAAGTGTCTTTCCCGTCCATGGTTGAGATTAACCAAGAAATATTCATATCTGTAAGATCACTGTGCCTGTGGTACAAGTGTCTTGCCCGTCCATGGTTGAGATTAACCAAGAAATATTCATATCTGTAAGATCACTGTGCCTGTGGTACAAGTGTCTTGCCCGTCCATGGTTGAGATTAACCAAGAAATATTCATATCTGTAAGATCACTGTGCCTGTGGTACAAGTGTCTTTCCCGTCCATGGTTGAGATTAACCAAGAAATATTCATATCTGTAAGATCACTGTGCCTGTGGTACAAGTGTCTTTCCCGTCCATGGTTGAGATTAACCAAGAAATATTCATATCTGTAAGATCACTGTGCCTGTGGTACAAGTGTCTTGCCCGTCCAGTCACTAACGCCGAAGGCCACTAATGACGGTATGACGGGTTTCTGATCCTGTGTAAAAATATACAGAAATTTATGTGTAGAAATTGCTGTGGTTATTATTTTTTTAATTTTCTCTTGAGTTATGAAACTCAATATAATAAGTAATAACTTGATAATTTTTTATGCTGATAATTATAATTTAAACACTTTAATAAATACATTGAGTTGACATTAATGATCGTACTAGTGTATGGGGTACCGTAAATTGTGTGGGTTTCGTACAGCACATTTCAATAACCAAGAGTACATTATTATTATTATTTATAATATTCAACAACCGTTCAACTCATTTGGGCCATACAGCGCTGTAACAAGTACAATTAACACATATAAGTTGTGGACACCATATTTATTATGGCAGGACCTCGGTAACCTTGGTGGTGCAGGTTCTTGTCCTGTGTAGTGGCTGGCTGGTGCTTCTCTCGTCACCTCTCTCCCTCTACCCCAGTGGTGTGCACAAGGGGTGCCGCGTAGATCACTGCTAAGAGATTCGAATCACAATCTCAAGCGCGGATAAATAAATATATGGGACACGTCCCTTAAACCCCTGCCCACCTAGCAGTAAAAACAGGTACCTGTGTATTAAGCAACTGTTGTGGGTCTCATCCACGGAAAATATGTTACAGTTCCAGTCCAGTTGGATGTCATAATTCAATAAAAAAAACACTCGACCTGTGTAAGAAAACTCCAGTACCTGCTGGAAGTATTAAAGTGTACCTATACGATGTTGGTTAAAAAAAAAGTCCGCACAGTTACGGTGAAGCACTAAACTCAGTGGTGTCATACGTCGCCTGAGGAATGCGAGGTAATCAAGTTTAGTCCAAGGAAGGGGTTAGGTTGATCCAATTCCTTGGATCAATAGCCTTTCACCAGTATCACGGCAACCCTCACCCCTTCCCTACCGTGAAGGGCGCACACATACTAAGAGACGCAGTTAAGATACCAGAGGGAGCCAGGGTACACACGGATGGCAGGTAAAGACGCAGATGATTTACAACGATGTTATGGTGCTCTTCAAAGTGGGTGCCTTGATGTCGGTGAAGGTATCTTGATCCAAGGAACTGTAGCTACCCTCCCCCTTCTTTGCATCAAACCTCATGAATGTAATGTGGTATTGTATTAAATGCTTTATTCAAGTCTACGCATCTTTCTCTCCATTATTTTTGTTAGTCATAAACTATACATGATGTGTCCTTATGAACCTATGTTGGATGTCTCATGTTTCTAGATATTCTACCATTTTAGTCAACGAAACTTGTCTGGTTTATTTATTTAATATCGTTATTATGCACCCCATACCCATCCTGTGGGCGGTAGTCAAAAGATTACAGAGGTACATAATGGGTCCAGGGACTGGACCTCAAAGTTTGATAGCTGCTGAGCAAGTTACAAAGGTAATGAACTCAGGTAGATCTGGTCACAATCATGACAAGTTACAAACGTATTTACAGATTACAGAGGTATATAATGGGTCCAGAGACTGGGCCCCAAAGTTTTGATAGCTGAACAAGGTACAAAGGTAATGAATTCACAAGTTACAAGGCAATGAATCATGTAAGTAAATTTACTTACGTTTATACATGGTTGCAATCATGAACAAATTATAAAGTAATAAGCAATTTACTAGTCTACACCCGGTCACAACTGTAATGAGTTATTGGTGCAAATATTAATTGTTGGGTCTCTCACACACACACACACACACACACACACACAGGATAATCAACGCCAGACAGCACGGATTCAGGGAAGGCAAAAACTGTGTATCAAACCTCCTGGAGTTCTATGACAAAGTAACAGAGGTAAGACAAGAGAGAGAAGGGTGGGTTGATTGCATTTTCCTGGACTGCAGGAAGGCCTTCGACACAGTTCCTCATATGAGATTAGTAAAGAAGTTGGAAGACCAAGCGTGTATAACAGGAAGGGCACTGGAATGGATCAGGGAATACCTTACAGGGAGGCAACAACGGGTCATGGTGCGTGATGAGGTATCACAGTGGGCGCCTGTGACGAGCGGGGTACCGCAGGGTGTCTGGTTTAGTGTTGATAATTCTCATGCTTCAAAAAGTACGCTGTTGCGTCTTTGTTAAAAGGTACAACGATACCGACAATGTGGATGAAAGACCACAAGTGCACATATACTTAGGACATCTTTACTGAAAAAACTTCGGTCCTTGGTCGCTGCTTGGACCTTGGAATGACCAAGGTCCAAGAACCGAAACGTTTCCAGTAAAGATGTTCAAAGTGTATGCACTTAAGAGTCCGTTCATCCATCTTTGTTAGGTCCACTTCACTGGTAAGTGGTCTTGATGTTCCAGTGTCCAAGACCATTATATTAAAACTTGATCCAAGGGATAGCCCTAATTCCTTGGATCAAGAGCCCTTCACCAGCATACTTTAAGGTATCCCTCTTGAAGGGTCTTCCTGGTACAATGTTTATAAACCTTCTCTCAACAATGGATGGTGAACTGTGAGCAATCTCCCAGCATTACCTTCCTTACATAATCAACAAAATAAAAACAATCTGTTTTTTTACTTAACCTGGATTACAGATATTCATAAACTACTGTTAATTCAGCAGCTAAACTAAGCATATCAGCATGCATGAACAATCACCTGAGTGATTCATGACGTCACGGCAGCCATCTTAAGCACAATCAGCTGCTTGGTTGCTGACGTCACAATCGCCACTAGAGACAGCTCAAGCGCTAGCTATAAATAGTGAAGACTGTGTGCACAGTCGCCGGCATATTTCACTATCATATTATATGGCTAGAACCATCACAATCTATGTTAAGATAGCGTTAACTAGCTCTTCAAGCTATTAGTGCTCTGAACGTACCAAGATGGCCTCCATTCTCCTGCGACTCATTACATTTAGCAACGACGTGAGCAGCTTGCCTGGCCATCACTACTCCCAACACCACAACACAGCAGACACTACCCGCTGCGTTCGAACATCATCGCTGACTCGGATTTTGGCGCAACATATCATAATGTAGCGCACGCAACGAGCTGTATTCCCAACTTCATCCCAATAATAATTATGGGAAGGTAAAAGTTCCATTTAAAAAATGAAAAATCTTGTTCTTGTTCGCTCTCCTTTAAATATAGTTTCAACACTTGGTTCTCCACAGACCAACGTTTATTAGGCAAGAAACCTCTAAAGGGTGACAGATGCCTTGATGCTGGTGGTTAACTTAATTCAAGGAGGTTGACCTATAGCTCCTTTGCATCGACCCTCATTGTCTCCCAATCGCTATGATACCTACGGGTTTAGCGATTCTTCAAGAATCTAGTAACAAAAAAGTTAATCCAACTGCTTAATATAAAAGTATAAAATTATCAAACTTATTCTTCTATTTGTTCACTAGGGTTTATTTACTGCAAGCTCGATCCTCCGTCTATCAAAGTACGCGCGAGATTGACTAGTTACCTATTTGTACTCTTCAGTTGACCCGAAGCTTTACTAAAAAACAATGTCGTGAGGAACATAAACAATGAAATATACTGAAAATAAATGAAGGTTATAAGCTGTTACGCAGTGTACAAACGGCAGCACAACCTCTTATGTCAGTACTATACGTATCATATTGGCTAAGAACGTCAAATGTATGACTAACACTGGAATGAAAACGTGATTATTTGGTGTTAGATTTTTAACTAACGATCGGTGGGTTTCCGTTTCGTTCATGCTTAGTAAATAAGTTTATTCAGGTAGTATACACAAATACATTTACATAGATTATCAAACATAGAGCATATGTGTAGGGAACCTAGGATAAACCAAAAAGTCAGACAGTGACTTATTTAAATTGGGGTCCTTTTAGTACCTTAATATTATACACTGTAGGAGATATATGTTATTATATTATAAAGGATATACGTATACTATGAATAAGGTAAAAAGAGTTATTTACAGTTACGTGTGTGTTAGCTAAAAAAAATAAAAAATCATTCTCCTCCCTTTCTGTCACTACATTCATTAGGTAGCTTTTGGCTCTCTTCTTGAACTGGCTTGTGCTATGATTCTGGTTTCTATCAATTTTATGCATTTCTGCATTTATTGGCGATATAGTATGCTATAATCAGTTAGAATTTGCTTATATACGACAACCTAGCACAACCAACGTAACGCATATTGAGAAAGTTGATTACAATTGTATGTAAGAAATCGATGTTTTTGGGAGTGGTTGCAGCCCAGCTGCACCGTTAATTTTACATACCTTTTGTACTTTTGCATAAATAATTCTCACAGAACACATACTATATCTTTATATTCTGCATTGTAATTTAGTTAACCAGTACTACTCACCCTGTTAAAAACAGACAATTATATTTTTAATTGTGTCATTTTTTCGAATTGTAACTTGCATCTATATTTAAGGTCCTATTAATGCTAATTGTTGGAAGCAATGTTAAAATTTAGCATTCTTGTCAATCAACTTTTTAAATAATAGTCCAGTAATTATAAGTTAAGACTGCCCGAAATGCTCTGTATTATAACTAGTGCCTTTCTATAATGTCAATAATATCACCTAATCCTATATCAACTGTAAAATATACAATTACGTATTATTATTATTATTAATGTGGGTTTCAAGCACGACGCGCTTTGCCTCTAAACCTATATGATATGGGTTTGGCTGCACTGGAAAACAAAAATAGTACTGACTTAATATATGCAGATTTTTTAGAAAGCCTTAAGTGTGTTGATGGTGCAATAGAACACACAATACGTGCAAAATGAATAACTATAAAGGTGAGAAAATTATTTCAGCTTATTAACAAATCAGACCCAAGGAATGAAGACTTGTTCCAGTGCCTTAGATTAAAACCCACTCTCCATAACTACATGAAGGGAATATAACGTAACGTAACCAAACGTACCCTATTACCTAAAATAACTTAATTAAGGTCGGGAAAGCGCAGCGGCGCAGATCGTGCTGAAATAGATGCACGTAAACGCGTCAGAAAACAAACGATATATTACGAGGAGGCGTTGCGGCAGCTTGCCTCAGTAGCGACCACAGTTGTGGCGGCGTGAAAAGTGAAAGTAGTCTGTAGCATGAAGCCAACGTTTGCTCTACTGGTTGCTTGCTTTAATAACATGCCAATACTTGCGTGCTGAGCACTCAAGGGTTTTTACAATATCAAACACTTCATCGCCAAGTACATACATGTACTGGAAGGTATACCTTACATCCTCCTAAGAGAAAGTTGAGATTATACAGTGTAATTCAAGATCACTGAATAAACAACATTGTATCTGTACTTGAACGTTGGTCTTAACGTAACGTTTTCATAATTTTCCCACTCACTGTTACACCAAGAGGACATACTCTCCGGTATGACATTTTAATATATATTTGTTATGTTGTGTTAGAATGGGTAAATTTTGCTGAATTACGTTAACCTAACTTTAAATAAAGTACCCAGAAAAGTCAGCTTAAAGAACATATCGTGAAATATATAGTGTAGGATTTACAAGGCAGGTGACAGGTTCTTAGCTTCGAACTATAGACCAATAAGCCTTACCTCCATAGTTGGTAAATTTATGGAATCAATAATTGCCGAGGCAATTCGTAGCCATCTCGAAAGGCATAAATTGATTAATGAATCTCAACACGGTTTTACTAAGGGGCGTTCCTGTCTTACGAATTTACTAACTTTTTTCACTAAGGTGTTTGAGGAGATAGATCATGGTAATGAATATGATATTGTGTATATGGACTTCAGTAAGGCTTTCGATAGAGTTCCACATCAGAGACTATTGAGGAAACTTAAGGCACACGGAATAGGAGGAGAAATTTTTTCCTGGGTAGAGGCATGGTTGACAAATAGGCGGCAGAGAGTTTGCATAAATGGGGAGAAATCAGAATGGGGGCACGTCTCAAGCGGTGTCCCACAGGGGTCAGTTTTGGGCCCCCTGTGGTTTACAATTTACATAAACGACATAGATGAGGGAATAAATAGCAACATAAGCAAATTTGCTGATGACACCAAAATAGGCCATCCAATTCATTCTAATGAGGACATTAGAGCACTCCAGGATGATTTGAATAGACTGATGCAGTGGTCGAAGTGGCAGATGCAGTTTAATGTAGACAAATGCAAAGTTCTAAATGTTGGGCAGGACAATAACCATGCCACATATAAACTGAATAATGCAGATCTTAATACTTGTGATTGCGAGAAGGATTTAGGAGCTCTGGTTAGCAGTAATCTGAAACCAATTATTATTATTATTATAATCAAATAGAAGCGCTAAACCACAGGGGTTATACAGCGCTGCAGGTTAATCTGAAACCAAGACAACAGTGCATAACAGAATCCTTGGCTTCATATCAAGAAGTATAAATAATAGAAGTCCTCAGGTTGTTCTTCAACTCTATACATCTTTGGTTAGGCCTCATTTAGATTATGCTGCACAGTTCTGGTCACCGTATTACAGAATGGATATAAATGCACTGGAAAACGTACAGAGGAGGATGACAAAGTTGATCCCATGTATCAGAAATCTTCCCTATGAAGATAGACTGAGGGCCCTGAATCTGCACTCTAGAAAGGCGTATAATTAGGGGAGATATGATTGAAGTGTATAAATGGAAAACAGGAATAAATAAAGGGGATGTAAATAGCGTGCTGAAAATATCCAGCCAAGACAGGACTCGCAGCAATGGTTTCAAGTTGGAAAAGTTCAGATTCAGGAAGGATATATGAAAGCACTGGTTTGGTTATAGAGTTGTGGATGAGTGGAACAAACTCCCGAGTACCGTCATAGAAGCTAAGACGATGTGTAGTTTAAAAAATAGGTTAAATACATGAGTGGGTATGGGTGGGTGTGAGTTGGACCTGACTAGCTTGTGCTACTAGGTCAGATGCCGTACTAATTCCTTAAGTGGAAGTGACCTGACTACCTGGCGTTTACCTGGAAAGATGGTCGGGTATAAGCAGGGGAGTGATGGACTTGCCTTGCATGGGTCAGTAGGCCTGCTGCAGTGTTCCTTTTTTCTTATGTTATGTTAAATCGACACTGGCTTTAAGAGGGCGTTTTTTTATTATTTACACCGTGTGCAATAATACTTATAATTGTAATAATCATGGTGAATCTCTAAACTCGTATGAGTCATAAACTCCAGCGCCTGGGGAATATGAGGCAATCAGCTTTGATCCAAATACTCTTCGGATCAAGAGCTCATTGCCAGCATCTTGTACCCGTCTTAAAGGGTCACTGTAAGACTTAGTTTTATGAGTTTTTAAATATATTTCAAGGGAAATTTTGTGGCCTAAGGATACTCTTCAATGAGATCTATGCTACGATAGTCAATTACGTATCGATTGCATATCACTTAGAAACTGATTAATTCATGTCGTGCCTAGCGCATACCCTAACTAAACAATGAAAACAGTCGTAATGGTAGAACTTTAAGCTCACAACAGAAAATACCTTGGTTCGACTTCTGGGCTGAGGTAGACTTTTGGGGCCAGTCTCCTTATATCAGGCGTCCTCGTTCACCTAGCAGTAAATAGGTACCCGGGTGTTAGTTGATTGTTGCGAGTGGCTTCCTGGGCTTGAAATAAGTCTAGGTAACTTAACAACTTGTAACTTGTACATTCATGCTTGTAGAAAAAGCTAAACAACAAAAAACACACATTCACACTAATATTTACGAGCAATTATTATATTAGTGGAAATTGCTAAATCCGCGTCGTTTCATTTTACGAGTAAAAACACAAAAACAAAAAATCCCATTGGTAATACATGAATACAACTTTCATTAACGAAATAAAGAACAACTGCATCAAACACCTCTGGCTCTCCTCACTCCCACACACATCCATTCTTACTTAGCAACCTAAATAAAAGTCATATACCTTCAAGTGATACACAACAAAAACTTCTTTTGCAACGCACAACGAAAAAAAATACTTCGGTGGGAAATTTAGATGGTCAGTGCCTGGTTGACATGGCGCAATGTACTGGATCGAAGTTTTTTGTTTGGTGATTTTCTTATATCTACACGATATTGTGAAATTGTCAACAAGCACAATAACAGCAACAGCAATAATAATAATAATCAACGAATTGTAAAGAACCAATTATTAAAAGGAAATATATTTGCACAGCTTCAATTAAATAGTACAATCTTGGCAATAATATATATATTCGAAACACGATTATTTCAGCCAATTAAGTGAACATACCACTTGCAAGGTATTACTTGGCTCCTTCAACGTAATACACTTGAGAAATAATCTGACTCAACTCTGTTCTCATAATAGGAAGGTAAGAGAACGAGCTGCTGCTACCTGCTTGTGGTCACTTAGCTCTGGTAGCAACAGCATGCACGACCCAAATCATTTGTGCAACCAGTTTCGTTGGGTTAAAGCCTACCGACTGCACGAGAAGCCACTAAGATTACATATCAAGAATACTTTAATTAATCTCTAAACTATGGATGAAATTCTGTGTACATACTTTGTGCCGAAGGCTGCTTGGTTGGTTCGCGTCATACCCGCACATCAGCAATCAAAAATATTTTAATTACTCAAATAGGGACTAAAGTACGCGCCTCTCTGTGTATATACCTCTGTTGACAGCCATATCGCGTATGAAATATACACTAAACTCTGAGCAACACGTGCGTGAATAAACAACAATGCAATAGTGTTAGTGTTTTCCTCGCCTCTTAAGCTGTGTTGAAGGGTAAGCAACTCTAGAGGTTGGGTATACAAAATGTGGTGGAATTCTGTCATCAGAAACCAGGACAATTGTCTCCTGACAGTTTATTATTACTGAGTTCAGGAAACGCTAAACCCGTATCAGTCATACAGCACCTGGGAAATACGAGCTAATCAGATTTGGTAAGAGGTATGGGGAAGCTATCTCTAATTCTTTGAATCAAGAATCCTCAATCGGAATCACCTCCCCGTCTTAAAGTATTGAGCAATTTGTTTAATAGCGTTGTGCTTCTGGTGAAGGTGTGTCCACCGTTCACACTCGACAAATACAATTGAACCTTGGGAATCTTCTTAAGCAATTTTACTGACGTGTTTCCGAATACTCCCTGCCCACTGATTTTGTTTATTAAACTTTACCAGCTATTTTGTTTTACTGGTTCTCACTTATTAAATTGAGGGGCTCCTTAATGTCAGTGCAAGGCTCTTGATCAAACAAACTGGAACGACCCTAAGCTTTCTTGGATTATTTCTTCCCATACCCCAAAAGCTGATATATCCCCTACGAGTTTACAGCCTCCACGAGATAATGTGAGAGATCGCGAAATTGCATGAATAATTGGTTCTCAACTAAAACTAAAAATAATAAATTAAGACTGACTTATTATTATTTTTTTCTGCAATTTCGTATATTCTTCAAAACCACTACAAATTACTGCCCGCATTTATACTCATTTGTTACTCTATATGTAAGTTTATTTATAACTTTGCACGAGTCATAGTTATGACACTGCTTGTTGCATTGCCGACCTAACTTGATACTAAGCAGCCTCAGGAAAAGTTATGTGAGGTTTCTTGCACTTAACTCCCACCAGTAAAAATCAATGTACATGCTGTACGGTATTTTGTACGTAACCCCAATAACACAAGGTAGATTTCTTTCGATCGCGATCCGAAAAAGGTATTCTCATATACCCTAAGGACTTGCCTTGTATGGGCCAGTAGGGCTTCTGCAGTGTTCCTCCATTCTTATGTTCTAACCGGTCTGCTGTACCTCAATATTGGCACTTAGTATGGAATACTGGAGGGAGGTCATAAAATTCTAATGCAGCAAAATATAAAAATATATATGAATTTGCATATTTGTATGCCATGTACATATGTATGCTGTGAACATATATTCATGTACATGTATGATTGTCTGCATATTTTTGTGCATGTGTGCCTAATCTTTGATGCCTTCGATATATGTCTATGTGATGTAATAAGATCACAGTAAACAGGTGATATCACGATATGCAGAACAACCACTGAAAATATAGTGAACCTCCAAGTGATTTCATGATTTCTCACATTATCAAGGAACCATGGTTCCTTGATAAAATTCAGACTAGGTACTCGTTCGAGGATACCTAGTAAATCTACTCATTATTATTGTACTGCTTATAACACCACCAACACAATCTCGTAATATACATTCAAATATTGTAGTCCTAACCTCTCTAACACATATCTACGTAAACGACTTGAACTATTGCCACCTCTAAATATTTTTTTTTAAATTCAATTATAAACCTCCAGCTTTTAATTTATATATATTTTTAATTTTAATCAAAACAGAATCTTTATTTAATAGTAGGCAACCGAAAACAATGTAAACGTTACCTTAAAAATGCAACCATCCCGTAACTTTGATTGTCAGACCACTAGCTGGTCATACAGCACCTAGGTAATGGGATGTAAACAAGTTTGATTGAAAGAAGGATAGCTCCAATTCCATGGATCAAGAATCCTTCAGCAACAGTGCACCCCTTGGTAGAGAACATCCTGATTATTTAATTCACAAGGCAGTGCTAAACCTGTAGAGGGCACAGCGAATGTAGATGCGATATTATCAGGCTTGATCCAAGGGAGAGGCTTCTCTAATTTCTTAGATCAAGTACCCTTAATCAAAGCAATCCTCTTGAAGGGAACATCGTGGGCATATGACGTAGTGATACGTCAGAGACACATGCTGAAATTCTCCTAAGCAAGTAACGGTTATGGTAGGGTGGCGGGCCTTGGCTCCTGACATCGTTGCTCTACAACCTTTACTCGTTTCCTTACAATTTGATGATCTCATTCTTGGATTTTTTTTTTTAGTAATCTGAAGATTCCTTTCAATTTCCACCCAAAGGAAAACAGTGAAACATTGGTTTGCAAATTTTACATAAAATATTTTTATTTCGCACCAAAACTAACCCAAAAAATCTAAACTAACCTTGTTAAAATTTGTGTAATATAAAATAATTTAATCTACCTAACTCATCTACGAGTTAGCAAAGAATTATATTTCACAGTTTCCTTGTAGAGGCAAGCCTAATTCTGTAAAAATTTGCGTAATATAAAACAGACTAATTTATCCAAGAATTTGCAAAAAAATTATTAAATTTTTTTCTGAGGATGGTGCGGAGGAGCCATACTACATCTGACTCCATTGTTGTTGTACTTAAATGTATGCTGTGTCACCCATGAAAAATATCGAGATACGTATGTGAATACAACACTAGTAAGAACAGTCTGACGTGATAACCTTGGGAGTTGCACGCACGAACAGTTCCATGGACCACAATCATACTACTACTGGCGTGACGTGCCAACAGTAGTGAAGTCTGGCACTCTTCTTACATAATAGTTTGGTAACATTTTATAATCAATACAATGTAAACAAAACACTGTCTATAGAAAACAACAATAATCCAGACAATGAAAATAATATCTGCAGTGCTCCGGAACAGTTGATTCCTGCAGGCGGCGAATTTTTGTTACTGAAGCACAACCTAGAAATAATACTATGATTATTATTGTTATATTTATGGAGAAGAGCTAAACCCGTTAAGGTTATACAACACCTTGATACGAGAAAGGGAAAGGTAGCTTCAATTTTTTTTAATCACAAACCCCTGAATGAAGGCACAGGTGTTTACTGGTGACTGATGTAAACTGTAGCTAGTTACCGATTTGTGTATCTGACACAGGTTATGAATGTGTGCCTGTCACTGGTCGTGACTGATATAACTTGTCAACGATCCCGTGCCTAAGGAGGATGAAAATTATAAAGCAACACAGGGGTTGGTGAGGGTAGCTACGGTAATGCTATGCTTCCTCACATTTCCATGTGATACTGGAAAGGCACCTAAAGTCAGTACCTGATCAGCCGGGCTGTGGTTCCTACGTCGGTCTGCGTGAGGCCAGCAGTAATAGCCTGGTTGATCAGACCCTGATCCACCAGGAGGCCTGGTCACAGACCGGGCCGCGGTGGCGTTGATCCCCGAAACCCTCTCCAGGTATACCCAAAGGTGAGTATCTCTCTATATATACGCTGAGTTTAATCTAAAACTAAATGTTTCCTACTAGTGAAAACGTTACGTTGGTTGGCGTTGCGATACGTGATCTTGAGTAATAAGACTATTGACACACACTATTTCTCTTTCCTCAAGGTTTACTAAAGTTGCATAATTATGAAGATACAACAGTGACAAACGTTAACTGATCCGCATTTAGCACATCCTCAATATCACTACAATGAAGATAAAAAGACAGGCGAGATTAAATTACTTTTTTATACAAAGCAAGCTTTAGTTCAATCAGTTTTATGAAGATGTTTTCTTAATATGCGACCTGAATTTTGCGTTATAAACATAATAATAATTATTATGATAATAATTAGTGACTAATTACTACTCTTATATACCCATCTTTCCTTTTTTCCTCAAACTCTCTCCTTTTATTTCTATTACTTCTTCCCATTCCCCACACCATTTTCCAGTGTCTCACTCAGTGTACCCCTCCCATTATTGTTAATACTCTAGCGACCATACGTACTTTCCCTCTTCAGGAGGGCCGGCAGCTGCGGGAGTGTCGTAACTTGTGCCTTCTAGAGACTGGTAGTAGGATGAATCATGCTTGTGGTAACTCAAGGAGAACTTAATGTTCAGAGTGAGACCCCTCACTCTAGGTTAAAATCAAGGTTAATGAAAGTAGCCACGTGAACCGCCAAGCCCCTTATAATAACAGAGGCCTCCAGTGCTACCTTTAACTATTTTCACTGTTTAATTTTGTTGATAGTGATGTTCGTTGTAAATTCCCAGGATTATCTTCGTTATTCATGATTTACTAGGATTTACAATTAAAGTAAAAACAATTTGTGTAAAATATCTACAACAAGCAAAGCCTGTAATTTATTTCTACAACTGCAAATATCATAATTGGTAAATATATTTAAAATGTTCACAGTAAAAAAGCAGTGGATGACACTATTACTATTGCGTCCACTATTGGTATCATCACAATACTATTCTACAACTAATATTACCACTGTAACTACGATTGGCACAGCTACTACTGCAGCCCGTCCTCTTAACCACAGACAACATGGCACTCTTGCAAAAAGTCAAATAGACCACAGAGTTGACTAAGCCTTGAATAGTAAAAATACGACTGTTTTGCATGAGCCACGAGCAGTGGGTGCCCGTTTTTATTTGCGCGGCACCCCTCAAGGGAGGCTCCTTGACGCTGGTGAGGGGCTCTTGATCTAGGGAATTGAATCTGTGCTCTGGTTCCCTGAATTTAGCCTGAATACCTTCCATCCCCTCCCCACATGCGCTGTATAATCCTACGGGTTTAGAGCTCCCCCATGATTATAATAATAATAATAATAATAATATTTGCGCGGCAGACTTTTTTTTTATCACATTTCATCTTACATTTATAATTTTTTTTAACTAAGAAAACTGCTACAAACAATGACCAAATATCCACCGCCACACCGGCCTTCCCTGAAGAGCTATAAACACGTGAGCATGGCGCTGCAAACATTACTTTCATTTCCTTGATGATGGTGTTGTGAGTGACAGCAGGTGTGCACCTCAACAGATGGTCTCTCAAGTTACTATACACACCTCAAGTAATGTCATGTCTCTGCCCTCTCCCCACTTAACACAAATTTTAAGTTTTTATTTATCTGATATGTTTGTGGCTCAGGTTAATAGTCTGTTTGACCGATTGCGGTTTAGTGCTTCACAATGAATATAATAATAATAATAATAATAATAATAATAATAATAATAATAGTTTAGTAATCCGAGGAGCATATTGCATTTATTGCTGGTTCAACCCTTCAAGTATGATGGGTGCAGGGATCTTGATAATGGTGAACAGGAATTGGATTGGAAGTATCCTCCCTGGGCTCAAACCCGAGTACCTTCTATTCCTGAGAGGCTCTATGACCTCTGCGAGCGTTGCGCTTCCTCATGAATGTAATTGTTTATTCAAGGGAATGAAATGCTAGTTCAGTATACTTAAGGTGTTCTTACATTTTTTTCGGCATGTCTTTTAAAAAAGTAATTTCGTTTTAAATTTTCAGTAACAAGAAACATTAGATCCTAGAGTTGTCAAGTCAGTACTTAAATATAAAAATATACAAGGTCCAGAAAAAAAGGATATAGATGGAAGCTAAAATCATAGACGAGTCTTAAAAATATTAGAAAGTACATTATTTAGTTTCAGGGTAATGGTGAGGTGGAATGAACTTAATGTGAAAAGTGATGGAATAAAGCCTCGTACTCAGCCTTAAGAGTAGGTATGACATGACTTGAGGGAATTTATAATAACAAAGTTAATTTGATTTTATATCCTTGTAAGTTAAATAATTTTCAAGTTTTGCTTATTTTCTTATAACTGTTTATGAACTGGGTTGGGTCGCTAACAAACATAGGATGTGTAAAAACGGTAACTTAATGAGCGTGCATTTTGTCTAGTCACCCTGCAAAAATATATATATCTTTTTATATGTATGTTGATACTGTTTGTATTTTTGTAAGAGCAGGCAACATGTCGTGCTTCTTGAGCTTAATGTAGCATGACTCCGAGACCGTCCTTCGAATTTATGAAATATAGTGAAAGATGCGAGACATTGTTTAGCTGGCCCGGTGAGTATTGGCATCTCCATTGTGTCTTGTAAACCTTGAGAATATTAAAGCTGTGATAAAAATATACACCAAGAGGTGTGTACAAGTAGGACGGACTGTAATCCATTGATATTTTTAAGTGGGATGGATCCCTAGCATAGCAACCTATTCTCATTTTACTGTATTAAATTTTCTTACGAGTACCGAACGTCATTTTTTAATGCTCCCTTTCAATTTACAGACACTACTATCCACAGGTTAGGTTAGGTTAGATTAGGTTCCTACCTCATAAAACATATTTAACCATAAGCAAATTAAATGAAAACGACTGCGATATGAGATAACCAAAAATAAAAAGGAAACGTTCAACAGTATACACTTCTCTCTCGTAGTGAGGATATATTTATGATGAACCTTATACCCCCCACCATGTCTTGCGCATTTATCTTTATGACAAGCAAATGTTGGCAGCCACATGGCAGTCTGTTTTAGTCTCACAAAGGCTAATGTAGTGAGCAGGTGTAAAAATAAAATCAAAAAGATTCCAGGCTCAAATAAAAAGCTGCACAATTGACGACACACATCAAATTTGAAAGTTTGACATTGAGATAAATACCTGCCTAGCGACAATCAATCCCACCTTCCTAAATATCACTCCTCAGGGGGGTTGCCTTGATAATAGTCAAGGGCTATTGTTCCAAGAAATTATGGTTGCTCTTCCCTTCCTAGGATCACTACCCAAAGGTGGATAAGGACCCACAGCTGACACCACTACTCCAGGATAGATAAGGACTCACAGCTGAGACCACTACTTCAGGGTGAATGTGGGCCCACAGCTGAGACCACTACTTCAAGGTGGATGTGGGCCCATGGCCAAGACCACTACTTCAGGGTGGATAAGGACCCACAGCCGGCACCACTACTCCAGGGTGGATAAGGACCCACAGCTGGCACCAGTACCTCAGGGAGGATAAGGTCCCACACATAGAACTACTACCCCAGGGAGGGTAAAATCCCACACAATGAACTACTACCCCAGGATAGATAAGATCATGGCTATCACCACTACCCCAGGATGGATAAACGTTCCACAGCCGGCTGCACTACCCCAGGGTGGGTAAGATTCCGCAGATGGCATTACCTCCCCAGGATAGGTAGCGTCCGTCAGCTGACACTACTGCCCTGAGGTGTGTATGTCCAAGCGTATATACAGGGTCTATATGAACTCTGTATCAACGCAAATATAGATACGTATGTCCCAGCGTATTAATGAAATATTTCCCAATCGAGAGAAATTTCATTATATATACACCGAGGTATGCATCTTTTAGTATATACACTTGCGGTAACGTTTTGTGGTACGCGACAAATTTAATGGTGGGAGGTGTTGGTTAATATTGCGTCATCACAACACAACCCCGGCACTCAGCTGAGCGATGTTGCCAACACTACCAAGAAACATCCATCGTATATTTCCTGGAATATTGTCGGCCTCGGTTTATATCAGTAATTAAACTATTAACTATTATAAATTTCAGAATGCTGTACTGTGATTTTTCAAGAAATATTATTATTATTTTATAGCTAACGGAACTTGAATATTAAAAAAAAATTAATGATTGTTTTGCTCATAATTTCACTAATTTAAGTTTTTACTAAATGGTGCCGACCTTTTAAATTTATAAATTAATTTATGAGATTAATATATATTATGAGTAGAACATTGTAGCTCACTTTACATGAATATACGCTGAAGGCAAATTAAAAATTATGATACATTTGGCAACTAGCCAAGTTCCCCTAATGCAGACGACACAAGCCTTTGTTCAGTGCTATACTATTCTGCTTTAATTTAACAAAATTAGATACACTGCTAAACAAAAATGACTGTCTTGAGAGGTTGAGTCGGGGTATATACCATGGTGTATATCAAATTTATATACAATGAGTTTACTTTAATCCACACTTAAAAGCCCCCAAAAAAAAAAAAAAAAAAATCTTGACGTACGTGTACAGGTGTTTTTCTGTCATAAAAATCACCTAACTCGACATATTTAAACCTGACAAATGAATTTACAAAATGCTCAGTTCGTTTCACGCAAACTAAAAGGCTCCGGGTAGAATTCTGAGACAAGGAAAACGTTGGGTCAGGTCTCTTAACACCTGCTGCCCCTTTCTTAACAGTAAATGGAATAACCATGAGTTAGCCTACTGTTGTGGGTCGCACACTAAAACCAAAAGCGTAAGACCCGAATGGGAATGCGCCACAGTTTGGCTTTCTTGGGTTAATAATCCTTCGGGGTTAACAATCCGTAGTCTTCTTGTACGCCTTACTATTATCGTATTCCTTAATTTTTTTCATTTTCTATTAAATCATATATGTAGCTGTACACGACGTATATCTAAGATTTGTCGACTTGAAATTGCAAATAGTAACGAATGATTTCAGTAGCAACAGAAAGAGTAACAACAACACCATCTAGGAAAATTCTGAGTTTTATATCGTCTGTTCTATAAAGACAAACCAATATTTTCATCATTCTTGTATAATTTCATCTAAATACTGCTGACGAAATATAGCTAACTCATTCTGTGGGATACACAGACCTAGAAACTAGGCACTAGAAGGGTTAGGAATTCACTTATATACAAGATTTTTTATACAGCAGAATTTAATTAAATAGAAATAAAAGGATAAGTTGAATCATGAGATAAAAACGATCAAGTTTAGATTACCCGAAAACACAAGCTGGGTTTTAACATTATTCAGTCTACATCAATTCCTCTACACCATCTTCACATTAATATCTTTTATGAGTAAGTTAAAATGGGAAATGAACATAGTGTACGTATAAGCTTTAGCTGAGGGTCCAGTTAATAAAATATTACAATATTCAAGGGATTCTTATGAGTTTTTCTTGGTTTTACTGAACCAAAAAACCAACGCCACACTCCTACATTATAAAATGCAGCTAACTTCTAAGGCAACGCCACACTTAATCATATGCAACTAAAACCATTTTAACATACTGAGACTGTTGTTTTCTTTTGCATCATTGCATCTGTTGACCACCTTGATGACTGCCCGCCCAGCCATCCGGGTCTGCACCACCTGCGACTGCCGGAGAATGACATTTGTCAAATCGTTTCCGAACTTAGGCTTCATCTTCAACTGGTTCTATGTCCCGCCAACACAAAGGAAAGTCCTAGCACACTACGTTCAGTACAACAGCCTCTTGCGTTTAGTTTTGATTGCTGGCGTGCTGGGTTGCTGGTTTTATACGAGGCGCCGCGCATG
This sequence comes from Cherax destructor, assembly GCA_009830355.1. NCBI lineage: Eukaryota > Metazoa > Arthropoda > Malacostraca > Decapoda > Parastacidae > Cherax > Cherax destructor. The sequence goes on along the minus strand of WNWK01000230.1, from coordinate 556,592 downwards.
GCAACTCGTCCATGTTGTCGTACCCACGACAGTAGTCATCTTACTTCACCTTCCAAAGTTGACGTACTTTCCTTGTCTTAAGAAATCTTGAAGACTTTCATAAGGGAAATTAGAATTTATTTTTGAGACGGCTTTCAATTAGAATTATAGTACTAAGACTTACTAAAATGATTTAGTACCGTATGGGGAAAGATTCCCTAACCTACGGTTAAATATGTTCAAGTTCCTATAAATTTAATAATAATAATATCTTTATTTTCTACAAGTACATGTACAAGGTATACAGGCCTAGCTGACATCAATGACATACTACTATATAGAAAGCCCCTTGTTATGTAGAGCATTTCGGGCAAATTAGGTCAGTTTTGTCCCAGGATGCGACCCACACTAGTCGACTAACACCCAGGTACCCATTTTACTGATGGGTGAACATAGACAAAAGGTGTAAGGAAACACGTCCGATGTTTCCACCCCTTCGCCGGGAATCAAACCCGGACCCTCACCGTGTGAAGCGAGAGCTTTTGCCACCAGGCCACGGGGCACCCTTACTCAGTATTGCACTGTGGCTAACAGTCGGATGGGTGACGATTCAAGAGCCTTAATCAGTGTATGTATTGTAGAGTGCGGAATACAGTGTGACAGTTTGACTTAGAATTTACTAGAACAGGTTGACGTTATATGAAAGGGCTTTTATTTTTTGATAAATTAAGTGGCATACAATTTCAAGAATGCCCTTATGCCCACTGAAACACTATTGGCCGGACATACCGGCGAACCTACAACAACAACAACAACTGAAACACTGCTACATACTCAACTCAGAGGAAATTTTAACACAGTTGAGTTTGGTTAGTACTTGGATGGGTGACCACCTTGGAACACTAAATGCTGTTGGCATCATTCTTTTTTCGGGGCCAGGAGCTGTGAATCGACCCCTGCAACCGCAAATAGGTGAGTACACACGCGTGCGCGCGAACTATAGAAATTAGTAAAGGCTCAAGAGAAAACCTAAAACAAGAAACACTCACAAGAGATGAATAAGTAGGTCACAGTGTGATCTGTTGATTTTTAAGAGGAGTGGAATCCTTAAACCGTTTACACCAGTTGTTGCTTAATCAGCGAGCTGTTGATCATTATGCTTAAGCAACATACGCAGATAGTATGAGTGATGCTCGTGAAGATTTGAACTTTTCCTGGTTATTCTTAAACACAACGTTGCCAGATGTGTCACGACCAGTTTCTTCTTCTTTTTTGTACTTTACGACAATTTTATAGATTTATGTAATTTGATCTAACCGACGAAAATAGAAAAAAAATAGTATTTGTTGACTTATGCGAAACGTTAATTAAAGTGTTTAAATGGGATACACACACGTATATATATATATATATATATATATATATATATATATATATATATATATATATATATATATATATATATATATGAGAGGACTGGCAGGCATCATCACGTTGCCTTACTCTGAGAAAACTTCCCCTCAGTCCACTTGTTGCTCTCTTGCAATACTGCATAGCTCCTGATGACGTGTGAAAGATCTTGAGTTGAAGATTTCCATCCCCCGTGGCTTGTCCTGCATATCTGTCTATCTATCTAGAGAGAGATAGAGATGGGGTCCACCTCTAGCACAAATTGTGGGACCCCATACCTCGAAGGAGTGATTAAAAAAGACTTTGAGGAAAAATATTTGGATTTCTTCCCGAAGTTATTTGAATATTCGAATTCCTCTACCATCTCGTATATATATGTAATTAAAAAAATGTGATATGTGCCTATGACTACTTTTTTCATATGTACGCTACTTTGTGGAGTAAATAATAATAATAATAATAATAATAATAATAATAATAATGATAATAATAATAATAATAATAATAATAATAATAATACAATTATTATTGAAATCCGAGTATATATAAAACAGGAAAATCAGAGTGAATAAGTATTTTCTTTAATTAGGAAATGAAGGAATATATTTGTTTTCTAGCATCACAGGTCAAGATGAAGAAAAAATATATTGATGATATTTTAAGCAAAAATAAAAATCGGAAAAATACAAAAAGAACTGATTGCAGTTCAATTATACGCCAAGGTAAAGTATCGTACATTCACCACTTGTACAAGGTAGGCGCACAGTGACGTCACTAATGTGTTCAGACAATATTTTCTTATTAGAGCAATTATTTGCCCTTCTCCACATAATTTTATATGGCTTAATTTAGATAGAATTGCGGAATTGCTGTGAACTAAGAAAAGTAAATTTGATTTTATAGAAAACACATGATTTTAACTTTTATATATGTTTAATAGGTAGCCTGTAGCCAAAGCTTCTTTCATATGTTGAGACGAGTAAATTTAATCAACAAAGAGCCTTCGCATGATTGGCTGGAAGAGAACGTCGAAACCTTCTCTGATTGGTAGATGGCGAAGTAAACAAAAACAATACTGTTACCACGAGGTTCGTGTAAACAGAGCACGTGTGAGGTTGTAGCAAGAAACTTGCTTGCAAACCGGCTGTGTTTCTTCACCTGTTATATTAAACTCAGTTTGAAAGATATTTTTTTCCCAAAGACTATTTTTCCAATAACATGAAGTATATATATATTTTCCTCGTAGCCTTTTTTATCTACACCGAGGCTCTGGGTACATAATTTGTACCCGAGGTGTACCTCACCTTACACACACACACACATATATATAATATTGAAAATATAGGGTGTGCGGGGAGGGGAGGGGTGTAGCAACAAAATATTGACACTCGATGTTGAAGTTTTTTGCCTTATGTCCTTCGTAGTGGTAATGAACGGGTAGCTGTAATTAAATTAAGATTTCATTGTTAATGCTTCATTGAGTGAAGGATTCATTTACGTGGTTCACATCCACGGTGCTTTAGTCGCAGTGTTCCAGTCTTTGTGTACCAATCACGGTGCCCCAGTCAGTCAGTCAGTGTTACATTTAGTGTTGCAGTTAGACTGGACTAAGGAAGTCACTGCCGGGCGAAACGTTTACAAAGTAAAGATGATCAAATGTTACACAAGTGTCTCATTCATCAACCTGTCGGTTTTTAAACCATTTATATATTAGGACTGTGTATAGCACATCAGGACTGTGTATAGCACATCAGGACTGTGTATAGCACATCAGGACTGTGTATAGCACATCAGGACTGTGTATAGCACATCATGACTGTGTATAGCACATCAGGACTGTGTATAGCACATCAAGACTGTGTATAGCACATCAGGACTGTGTATAGCACATCAGGACTGTGTATAGCACATCAGGACTGTGTATAGCACATCAGGACTGTGTATAGCACATCAGGACTGTGTATAGCACATCAGGACTGTGTATAGCACATCAGGACTGTGTTAGCATCAGGACTGTGTATAGCACATCAGGACTGTGCATAGCACATCAGGACTGTGCATAGCACATCAGGACTGTGTATAGCACATCAGGACTGTGTATAGCACATCAGGACTGTGTATAGCACATCAGGACTGTGTATAGCACATCAGGACTGTGTATAGCACATCAGGACTGTGTATAGCACATCAGGACTGTGTATAGCACATCAGGACTGTGTATAGCACATCAGGACTGTGTACAGCACATCAGGACTGTGTACAGCACATCAGGACTGTGTACAGCACATCAGGACTGTGTACAGCACATCAGGACTGTGTATAGCACATCAGGACTGTGTATAGCACATCAGGACTTTGTATAGCACATCAGGACTGTGTATAGCACATCAGGACTGTGTATAGCACATCAGGACTGTGTATAGCACATCAGGACTGTGTATAGCACATCAGGACTGTGTATAGCACATCAGGACTGTGTATAGCACATCAGGACTGTGTATAGCACATCAGGACTGTGTATAGCACATCAGGACTGTGTATAGCACATCAGGACTGTGTATAGCACATTAGGACTGTGTATAGCACATCAGGACTGTATAGCACATCAGGACTGTGTATAGCACATCAGGACTGTGTATAGCACATCAGGACTGTGTATAGCACATCAGGACTGTGTATAGCACATCAGGACTGTGTATAACACATCAGGACTGTGTATAGCACATCAGGACTGTGTAGAGCACATCAGGACTGTGTAGAGCACATCAGGACTGTGTAGAGCACATCAGGACTGTGTATAACACACCAGGGATATATAGCACACACCAGGGTTATACAAAACACACCAGAGTTTTGTAGAGCGTACCAGGGCTGTGCAGAGCACATCAGGGCTGTGTAGAGCACGCCAGGAGTGGGTAGACAACACAAGGGTTGTTTAGAGCACATCAGAGGTGTAGAACACACCAAAACTGTTTAAAACACACCTGGATGTGTAGGCGCTGTATGGTCCTTATGGATTTAGCGCTTCCCAATGAATATATCTATAACAATAATAATTCATTTACGGACATAACATTAGGTAAATGGACACATGTGGAACTGGCATTTTATTGTAGCAACGTTTCGTTCTCCAGGAGCTTTGTCAAGTCGTGTAAAGGCTTGGCAAAGTTTATAGACACCAGAACTCAAATTTGAAATATGTTTGTGAATAATGCTTAATAAGAGGTGATTCCACAATATTTCGTCGACCTGTAGAATTACAGCTATATATATATATATATATATATATATATATATATATATATATATATATATATATATATATATATATATATATATATATATATATATATATATATATATATATATATATATATATATATATATATATATATATATATATATATATATATATATATATATATATATATATATATATATATATATATAAATATATATATATATATAATATATATATATATATATATATATATATATATATATATATATTCTCAGCTGTAGTATCTGAGCTCCTCTGCAAAGACAGTGATTATGTATGAGTGTGGTGAAAGTGTTGAATGATGATGAAAGTTTTTTCTTTTGGGGATTTTCTTTCTTTTTGGGTCACCCTGCCTCGGTGGGAGACAGCCGACTTGTTGAAAAATAAAAAAAAATATATAATATATATATATATATATATATATATATATATATATATATATATATATATATATATATATATATATATATATATATATATATATATATATATATATATATAAAGATACTAAGGGGCTTGGGGATTGGGAGGCTATTAGGTTTGATCTTGAGAAGGGGAGGGTAACTCCGATTCCTTGAATCAAGTCTTTCAATGACATCAAGGCATTCCCCTTTGAATAGAGGAAGTGGTAAAGCTGCGCCAGAAAGTTATAAACAGCTCGGGTACACAGTGTGTGGTTTAGCAGGTGTCAGCCAGTCACTAGGCTCATCTCACGCCACTCTTGAGCTGGTGAAGGGCTCTTGATCAAAATAATTGGAGCCTAACTTGATCACTATCTGCAGAGGACAACTGTCTCGGTTCTCTATAATAATAATAATAATAATGTACGTCAGGTTACATCGTTACATTGTTGTTTCCATATTTTTCAGGTTGATTTCCTCGATGCTGGTGAAGGGCTCTTGATCTTAGGAAATGAAGTTACTATCCCTTTCCTCTGATCAAAACTGACTGCCTCCCATTCCCCAGGTGCTCCATGACCCTCATGGATTTATCACTTCCCCAAGAATATAATAATATAATCAGATTAATTTGATATAAACATAGATTCTCTGAACTCAAAATGTATATAGAATGTACTTTGTGTGTTTTATATATATATATATATATATATATATATATATATATATATATATATATATATATATATATATATATATATATATATATATATATAAGTTCTAAAATCGATGGGAAATGTTGCAAAGCTTAGTGACGTCATGGGATCATCTGAAGGAATGGGAGGCATTCAGGTTCGAAAGAAGCACAGGGCCACTTCCTTAGATCAAGAGCCCCTCACCGGCATAAAGGAAACCTCCCTTGAAGGGTTTATTATAATCCCTTTAAGACCAACCTTTCTCAGTTTTAGTAAAATTTCCATTCTGCTGTGTTGCCTTTTTGTCAGTTTGTCAGATTTACAACCTCTTATTTCCTGATTGACGCCTCTTCTTGGCCAACTTTCTTAGTACAATGCACCTCCCAGGTTTGACTTCTCAGAGACCGCCTTGGCCCCGGTCCAGTTTCGCCTTAACTGTCTTTATAAATATACATATGTGCACAGTATAAGAGCGTGTTTGTGTCAATGCTCTAATTACTCTCTTTCCCTTTACATTTTTTTGGTTGGCTAAAAAGCGGTTGGAAGGAAGCAGGTTCAATGGTTGGCAATAAATTTTTGCTTTTCTTTTGTCTACTTTACCTATCCCCTGATGTGGTGACTGATAATGGTAGGACGAGTTTATAATTACACACAACTGAAAGGACCATAATTCGATTATATGGCTGGGCACAACATTTGCTGCCATTGTTCACCTGGCAGTAAATATGTACAACAGGATTTAGATTAAATTTCCTTAGAGTGTCTTCGGACATTGATTATCATAGTCCACCTGACGGTGATGTAATGACTTGTAATATAGGACTCACTGACAAATTTGTTATGTATTTCTTACATAACTATCAAGCTTTTGAGTTGCTTTGCTGCTTCATAATTACATCTACCAATACCAGTTAGTTTTGTTTTGCTCTTCTGTTTAAGAACAAAGTATATGAGAATTGTCATTATTTTTAAGTTGATTGGAAAATCCTACTTAACATTCACAATAAGTGCATGAAGGATAAGCTTTCACTCTAACCTCTGTTTCTTCCTCGGGTTCTAGTCTATATTTGGGTGTCCATATCCTGACGACCTAATAGCGTTCAGAACAAACCTGTTGTCGTCAAATGATGAAAGATCTCATTTATTGAGTTTTAACACTACATATCTCTCATTTAACACTGCTTATGGAGCTACATTCAGATATTTCTATATCAGCTGTAGACAATATACTCTTGCACCTCTCATGGGTCACCAGAAGTGACATATGATAGACTACCCTTAGCTCTGCATGCATTCTTACTTTGCCCCGATACTTTTACTGAATACATTTTTTTTTATTTCAAGGCTACAAACTCACTAATATTATATTCACCCATCATATATATCAACAGTCCTAGCTCACACATTGTAGTATTGTCCCAAAAATGTGTGATGTTTTGGATAATTTGAGAAATCCATGAAGTTAACTATTGGTTCTCTTTTTAACTTAGTGTACAAATCTCTACACATTCTACACATTATACTAAAAATGTAGTTATCTGTATCAGTATACAATAACTTCACATTGTCATCATAATTTTGGCCCTGGTGATGCTCATTCTTTTCCTCCACACAATGCCTCATTTATCATATTCTTTTAAAATTATTTACAGCTCATATACCAAATTATGGCCAAGCACTGTAAGGTAATTATTCACTTTTAATAGACGATTAGATTGTCGATGTTTTTATTCACCATAAACAAAAGTCTCATTACATAAATAGAAGCTAGTCTGCAAATTGAGAACCTCATCGTTTTCTTTATCTTAACAATAGGTAAACATACTCTTCTAAACTTTCTGTATTTGGATTATCTTCTTCCCACAATAAGCATAATTTGGAACTACCTCACCTTCACTTTTCAAAATTATAAAAGAATATACAACAGCTTTATGATGACTTTCAATACTGTCCTATAAGTTAGAGTTATAAAGAGCTGATTCATTATAAAAAAAAATCTACAAACTCAGGAACGTCAGCATATCCATAATTCCTTAATAATATTACTTATACGGAGGAAACTCGTATTGTTTGTTCAATCCTGCATGTATCTTCATGTACATTTAACTGTTCACGAGACTGAAAGGGCAAGAAGCAAGTATGGCAAAACTTAAGGGCTTTACTCTCATGTTTTTGTAAAATATTTGTAATATATCTGTCAAAATCTTTGATAAGTACAAGATGATGATTATTAAGGAGTAAGGTGGGCACTAAATTTTGTTTAAAATTCTGATTTCCCTTTCTCAAGAGAGTGATGTAATATTTAGCTCCTTCTTCAGTGAGTGAGTACACATATATTGAAATCTTATTTAACTTTTCAATGAAGGAAAGTTTACTGATTTTCAGTGGAAGTTTCAAATTACCCCAAGTGGCATGATTCCTGCATCCGCGAAGTGTATCGACAGATCTCGGTATATTTGACCAGTTTCTGTTTTTTATATTGCTACAATTATATGCAGCAATAGCTCTTATGATACAAATACCATCATCTCCCAATTCAGGGTTGAAAATGAACTGTTTACCACGAAGACTGGAGGAGTAAGGTATGTAGGCACCCAAGCTGACTTTATGCGATAGTTTCAAATATTTTATCTCAAAATTTGCAATTTTACATAGAATGAATCTGTTCCCTTTAGTATATTTTAACTGAGTTTCAATTTCTTCTATTATTGCTTCAGTCCAGTCACCCCATAAGTCAACTATGTCTTCAACGCTAACAATATTAAATGGCAACTCAATATTAGATGTATGTACGTCTTCTATTCTATCTACATTATATCTCTTCAATTCTATATTAATAGAAGAGTTTATCTTCAAGGAAGAGCATTTTGCATTGTCACTATCAAACAATGAATGTATTTCCTCAGTGAAAAAACTTCTATAATCATTTAGAAACATTACTGGATTATATTTACGAGTTTCTGGAATAGTATATGTTCTAAAAGAGTAAACATCAATAAATCCACTCTCTACATTTAATAACTGAGGAATATCTAATGACTGGAAAGATTTCTTTACCGGGGACAACTGGTCTTGCATACTAGGTGTAGAATTAAGGCAAGGGGCTTGTGTCTCCATGTAGACTCCAGGTTGAGTTATTTTAGAGTTACCTGTCTGAGCAGTGATGGAGACACCAGACTGAGCAGTGGTGGAGAAACCAGACTGAGCAGTGGTGGAGAAACCAGACTGAGCAGTGGTGGAGAAACCAGACTGAGCAGTGGCGGAGACACCAGACTGAGCAGTGGTGGAGAAACCAGACTGAGCAGTGGTGGAGACACCAGACTGAGCAGTGGTGGAGACACCAGACTGAGCAGTGGTGGAGACACCAGACTGAGCAGTGGTGGAGACACCAGACTGAGCAGTGGTGGAGACACCAGACTGAGCAGTGGTGGAGACACCAGACTGAGCAGTGGTGGAGACACCAGACTGAGCAGTGGTGGAGACACCAGACTGAGCAGTGGTGGAAGTATCACAAGGTGCTGAGGCGCCGCCACAACCAGATAGTATATTATTCTTCATTTCATCAGTCTTAGGTTCTAAAACAAATATAAACAATATTTCCTTTAAATAATATTAAATTTTAAGATTTAATATATTTACATATTAATTCTAAATAGATATATAGCTCATTAGTTTTGTGTATCAACAGAAATATATTCACTGATATATAAACATAAGCAGGCTTTAAATTTTAATACGTATTAACCTCCATGATGGTTTACAGCATATTTCCGACTACATTTTTCTTTTATACAGGAGTCGAATATAACTTTTTCCTTCACACAGGGTATAACTTCTTTGTCCATAGTGGAGGCAGACGTAACTTCTTCCCTCACACAGTGTCGGTTTATAACTTCTTCCTCAGGACGAGAACATTTGTGTGATATGAGATCCGATGTCTTATCCCCATGGCGTGCGCTCATATTGTTTCCGTCTGTGGAAAAACAAGTTAGAGATTATGACCACTCTGCATATGTAAATCTCACCCTAGCAGAGCTTGGGTTAAATGTAAATAACCTGTATAGATGACTAATATAGTGTAAAATTTATTTCAGCTGTGTCTACTATGTCAACTAAATAATAATAATAATAATAATAATAATAATAATAATAATAATAATAATATCTTCATTTACTACAAGTACATGTACAAGGTATACAGACCATAGCTGACATCAATAACATACTACTATATAGAAAGCCGCTTGTTATGCTGAGCATTTTGGGCAAATTAGGTCAGTGTCCCAGGATGCGACCCACACCAGTCGACTAATACCCAGATACCCATTTTACTGATGGGTGAACATAGACAACCGGTGTAAAGAAACACACCCAATGTTTCTACCCTGGCTGAGAATCGAACCCAGACACTTGCCATGTGAAGCGAGAGCTTTAGCCACCAGGCCACCAGAGCCAGATTTTCAAAAAAAAATTTATAAGTGTTCACAGTCTCTTTGAATTCTGAGATTTAACAGTAAAAGACTTGTGTGCACCAAATTTGCCTTTTCTGTTAAACACTCTCTTCTTTGTAAATATACTTCCTCAGAATCTGTAGATCACATGAATACAGATCGATTGATCTCTTTCTCTTTATCAATCTCTTCTCGTTTACTGTATTCTTATTGATTCTATAATTTACCATGATTTGTGATTTATCATGATTTGCAATGCATTATAATAACTTATAATCTTTACAATTAATGCTTGTTTTGTTGTGTGATAAGTTGACTAGTAATATATAGAATCAGCCCAGAGCCGAAATGCCTACCGTCTATCATGTGTATGAGTTAGCTGTATGTTGGGGATGCCATATGTTAGCATCGCCGAGCTGTCAACAGTGTTACTTTTGTAGTACACTTAGATCATCCCAGCTACATTATAGACATGCTCCCTTGTTAGCCATGACGTCACGAGATTCCGAACATGTGCCGTAGGCTAGAAACCATGCCTTCAGTTCCCGCTAGGCATAGCAGACTGGAGAAGCACGCTGGGATCTTCTCTCAAGACTCTCTTAATTATACGCCTCTAAGGTATCCAGTGTGTGTATTTCTTACTCCAATTATATCCTGACAAACCCAACGACATAGGGAGCGCCTCTCTTTCTAGTTTACATCTATTCCTTTTCCTTGCCTTGAGCATACCTTGCAGTTAGTTTACGAATTGAAAAGCTCATCAGTTATATTTATTTTAATAATACAACTCTCTTCAAAGTTATAAAAAAATGTGAAACAGCTTCATGATGGCTTCCAATATTCCCCTGCAAGTTAGATTTATAGAGTGCATATTCAACATAAAAATGTACTGCAAACTCAAGACTGTCATCATATCATAATTCCTAAATTCTATTACTTATACCCACTGGAGGAAACTCATAATATTTGCTCAATCTTGCATGTATCTTCATGTACATTTAATTAACTGCTCAAGACACTGAGAAGGCAAAGCGTACGACAAAATTTAAGGGTTTTACCGTCATGTTTTTGTAAAATATTTGTGATATATAAATGTCAAAATCTTTGATAAGTACAAGATGATTATTAAGAAGTAAAGTGGGCAGTAAATGCTGTTTAAAATTCAGATTTCCCTTTCTCGTGAGTAATATAATATTTAGCTCCTTCTTCAGTGAGAATACACATATATTAAAATCTTATTTAATTTCTCCATATAAGAAAGTTTATCGAGTTTCAGTGGAAGTTTCAAATTACCGCAAGTGGCATGCTTCCTGCACCTGCGAACTGTTTCAACAGACATTGGTACATTTGACCATTTCTTTTGTTTTTTTTATTGTAACAATTATATGCAGCAATAGCTCTCATGATACAAATATCAAATATCATCTCCCCTTCACTGGAAGTACCGTGAGGCCCCGAGTCTTCTTAGGTTCTAAAATAAAAATGGAAAATGTTCACTTAAAATAATGATTAGTAACTTCTTAGATTAATACATAATCAAGGAACTTTGATCTTCGACAAGTTGAAGACCTTCAAGTATTATTATTATTATTATAATCAAATAGAAGCGCTAAACCACAGGGGTTATACAGCGCTGCAGGTTATTGCAGTATGCAGGGAGAATGGGTTGTAAGAGGGAGATGGATGATTAGTAGGGCATGGAGTGCAGCAGGACAGTGGATAGTGCAGGGATAGAGGGTAGCAAGAGATCTAGGTAGAAGGGACTGAGGTATAATCTTCAGAGTTTGTGTAGTAAGTCAGTTTCTGTCAAAAAGTCAAAGACCTTCAAGTAGCTGACTTCCTTAACATGTGCATTTGCATGCCAATTCCCGCTAAACTAAGCCAATACGAATAACCGAGAAGAGTTAGGTTAGGTTTGTCAGGAAACAGGACCAGTGTTTCCTGACGCGGGTCTTAGTCATATGATGACCCACAGCTGGAGCTTTTGGTCATCTGACCGAGGCCTTCCACTGGCTTACCGGTCCACCCCTTAAAAATTATATATATATTCCGAAACGAGTGCATCCTCAAATGACCATATCTGGACCAATATAATAGCTCCTCTCAAAACGGGGGATAATCACTACCCCCACCTTCCCCCATAACCAACAAATGCAAGAATCATACCTTGTTTGATACGACAGTATACGTATCATCATTTTTTAATCACATATTAAGATTTATTTTATTTTTAACTCTGGAGGGGTTTATATATATATATATATATATATATATATATATATATATATATATATATATATATATATATATATATATATTTATATATATATACATTATAAGATTCACAAAACGAAGGTAAAGAGCTTTTGATTCTTGATTCTTGACTCAAACCCTACTGCCTCCCATTCTTTATTTTCTTTATGAACCGTACGGGTTAGCGCTTACCCATGAGTATACAGATAGCATAGTCGACGCTTCAGTGTACCATGCCAAAGGTTTTATGACGTAAGAGCAGTGCCAGCTACGGATTAGTAAGATGGTTTAACTGTGAGACTTTCGACGTAAGAGAACTGCCTGTGAAGCATCATAAACAGCTAAGACATATACGCATTTTAGCTAGTGCCAAGAACTACATATATGACCTGCGTTTTTTCCCCAATCTGCACTTAGGGTAAACACTGCGTGTAGTGATCATGGTAATATTTTGCATTGTTACCTTGCCAAGTACGCAAATGTGACAAGGTAAAAGTAGGACTAAGATATGGAGGGAGATCTACACTATTCTTTATGATAATTACCCTTCAAGGGGAGGGAGGGGTGCATTTATGCTGAAAGGCCCTTATTCCAAGGATTTAGAATTACACTACAGTTCCTTGGATATAAATTGACTGCCTCTCACCTCCCTGGAGCACTATAGCCTCTATGGTTTAACACTTCCCTAAGCATATATATTACAAAAGAAAACCTAGCTATACTGACTGGAAGGAAGGCGCTTTGATGCTGAAGCTCTAGTCCAAGGCACTGGGTTTACTTCCCCTTCCCCGGATTAAACCCGATTACAACTCATATATTTTACACAGTAGGTTGGATATCTTTAGTTTCCCACCCAGGCAGAGTGACCCAAAGTTTTTCACTAAGGAAGCAAGATTCAGTTCCTCAAAAAGACATTGATCCTAAGTTCCTTACCAAGGCAACGTGACCCAAAGTTTCTCAACAAGGCAGGCTGACCCAAAGTTTACTACCCAGGCAGGCTGACCCAAAGTTTACTACCCAGGCAGGATGACCCAAAATTGACTCCCAAGGCAAGATGACTTAAAGTTTACCACTGAGGTAGTTACTGGCCACCTCTAACCTCATGATGACTTGCTCCTCACCACTCACTCACAGCAAACATAAACATTTATTTATAACTCTACATTAAATCTAGTTAAAAATATTTTTTAGCACATACCGGCGTACTTGGCTGCGTCCATTGGCACATTGTAAGCTTCAAGAAATGTCAGCTTTTAAAACTTCTGAAAATATCAGGCAAAATAAAATATAACTCACCATAGTTTCTGCTTCTCACAACAAGGTAACAAAAGGGTCACTGCAGCAATACGTCTGCTTGCCAGTAAGAGAAAGCTTTATGTATACTTAATGGTTTAATTCGCGTATCTAATCCATATTTAAATATTATGAGATGATTGTAAGAAAAAGGAGTACTTTTGTAGGATTACAATAAGAACCTGGTCCCGCCTCTCAACTACTCACAAACATTTGAACTATTCCTGGTCTAATGGGCCCTGTTATACCTACCTGCTCTTCGAGAATTTACCCTCACCCAGATCGTGCCATGTCATACCCATTCAATAGACATCATTCGAAATACAAGAAGTATACATACATGGGTCCAAGCACTGGGATGCCAAAAATGTCGGGCATAAAGTAAATTTGATTTTACTCAGGGGATAATGCTGAACTCGTAGGGGTCACACAAGCGCCTGGGACATGGGAGACAATTATGTTTGATTCAAGGAAAGGAAGGTAGTTCAGTTCCTCTGATCAAGAGGAAGTACGTGTTATTTTGAACGTTCTAAACGTTGCCAGACATCACCCCGTTGCGCAGTCTGTCTTCTAATTAAAGCGTTCAATTTCTCCCGAACTGACGTTCGTGTAGTGTAGCTTACGAGGACCAAGCATTTGGTCCTCGTTACCATACAAATATGCTGAAAATTTAAAGCCGCTTGGAAGAAAGAGTTCTCGAGTTAAGAGCAAAATAAAGTCGAAAAGTTAGAAGAAAAAAAAATCATGCCTCTTCCGGGTACACCTTCGGGGATACCTAATTATTGCCTGATGCATGTTATAAAAAGGATGATATACCATAAACCTACACTGTGGTGTAAATTTGCCAATATACTAATATCATTGAAAGTTATTATTATAATCAAAACTAAGCGCTAAACCCACAAGGGTCATACAACGCTGTAGGGTAGGGCGTGCTAAAGGGATGCTTGATCAGAGACTTGCGAGGGTGGAGAGTATAACAGAGGTAGAGTTAGTAAGGGCGGTGTGAAGTGCTAAAGGAAGTATAATCAAAGTTTGTGTAATAAATCTGTTGCTGTCAAAAAGTCAGAGTGAGACTGTCAAAAGTGGAAGACTTGGACCTGTCTCGCATGGGCCAGTAGGCCTGCTGCAGTGTTCCTTCTTTCTTATGTTGTTATGTCAGCGAGGAGGGAAGATAAGAACATAATAAAGAAGGAACACTGCAGCAGGCCTACTGGCCCATGCGAGGCAGGTCCAATTCTCCTACCGGCTTAAGCCAATGCCCCGACCCATCCAGGTCAGGTTACATTTACTTAAAGAAGGAGCACGGCATCTGACCTAGTAGCACAAGCTAGTCAGAACCAACTCACACCCACCCGCACCCACTCATATATTTATCTAGCCTATCTACCAGAAGTCTACCTGGAGAGAATTCCAGGGGTCAACGCCCCCGCGGCCCGGTCTGTGACCAGGCCTCCTGTTGGACCAGAGCCTGATCAACCAGGCTGTTACTGCTGGCCGCACGCAGTCCAACGTACGAACCACAGCCCGGCTGATCAGGTACCGACTTGAGGTGCCTGTCCAGTGCCTGCTTGAAGACAGCCAGGGGCTTGTTGGTAATCCCCCTGATGTATGCTGGGAGGCAGTTGAACAATCTTGGGCCCCTCACACTTATTGTGTTGTCCCTCAACGTGCTAGTGGCACCCCTGCTCTTCATTGGAGGGATGTTACATCGCCTGCCGAGTCTTTTGCTTTCGTACGGAGTGATTTTTTGTGTGCAAGTTTGGTACTAAGCCCTCGAGAATTTTCCATGTGTGTATAATAATGTATCTCTCCCGCCTGCGTTCTAGAGAGTACAGGTTTAGGAACTTCAAGCGTTCCCAGTAGTTGAGGTGGTTTTTTAAAACTACACAACGTTTTAGCCTCTATAACTGTACTCGGGAGTTTGTTCCACTCATCGACAACTCTATTACCAAACCAATGCTTTCCTATATCCTTCCTGAATCTGAATTTATCCAACTTAAAGCCATTGCTGCGAGTCCTGTCAATACTAGATATTTTTAGCACGCTATTTACATCCCCTTTATTTATTCCTGTTTTCCATTTATACACCTCAATCATATCCCCCCTATTTCTACGCCTTTCTAGAGAGTGCAGATTCAGGGCCCTCAGTCTATCCTCATAGGCAAGATTTCTGATACATGGGATCAACTTAGTCATCCTCCTTTGTACGTTTTCCAAAGCATTAAAGTAAGGGTGTTAGTGGTGACAACGTCGGAGGTAAATCCTGCGTACTCGCTGATAGACAGGACAATCTAATAGAATATGGCAAACTGAAATTGGAACCTGACAGTTATCACGGAGTGGAACTGACATTATTGAAAAACTCAGTAACTGGAGAATGCTGATACATTTGTTGAGGTAGATGATACCCTATAAGCATAGGCTGTGTAGGTAGTGTAAATTTGCCAATATACTAACACAGTTAATATAATTGTAATCATGGGATTCCATGCAGCTTCAACTGAAGAATACCTCTTCTGATAGGCTTCAACTGAATACATCTTAAATAACAAAACAAGGCACAATACCGTGACTGGAACAATACACACACAACCCGCACATAGGACAGAGGAGCTTACGACGACGTTTCGGTCCGACTTCGACCATTTACAAAATCACACTAACAAAAAGAAGAGAAGGAAGGAGTATATATAGAGGCCAGCAGACAGGGACGGAAACAAGAAAGTGGTAATAGAGGTAGTAGTAGTGGTGGTAGTAGTAGTAGTAGTAGTAGTAGTAGTAGTGGAGTCAGTCAAAGAGGAGCACTGCAAGGAAGCTAGCGGCCCACATAGGGTAGGAGCTAGAACACAGAGGGGGTAAAAAATAATAATGAAGGACAAATACAAGGCATAAAAAAGAAAACCAAGAGGAGAAAGAAGAAAGAGGAAAGAGGGAGAAGGGGAAAAGAATCAGGTTAAGTCACGGGTGTTCTGAAGTTTGGAGCATTTAACAATGTAGTGGGAAAGGAAAGCATCTACAGAGATTCATACAAAGAAAGTTGTGTAAAAGGGGATTCAACCAGACGGCGACTGTGAAAGTTGGACGTAGGGTAGACAGTTTTAGCAGAAGACCAATCAATAGGATAACTGTGATCTCTGACATGACAGAAAAGAGCACTGTTGGTGTCGGCAAGCCTAACACTATTTTTGTGCTCCCTGAGTCTGTCAGAAAGAGAACGGCCTTTTTCTCCAAAGTACTGAAGAGGACAGGAGGAACAAGAAATAGAGAAGACACCAGGAGCATCTGTAGAGGGAGGAGAGGTATGAACTCGATTAGTGCAGAGTGTTAGTCTGGCGAAAAATAAGTTTGATGTCTTAGGAACGGAGAGAGTTGTTGAGATTAGAGAGACCGGAAATGTAGGAAAGGTAGAGGACAGGAGAGTTCCCAAGAGTAGTGTTTGGGAGAGAACATAAGAACATAAGAACATAAGAAAGAAGGAACACTGCAGCAGGCCTACTGGCCCATGCGAGGCACGTCCAAGTCTCCCGCCGGCTTAAGCCAATGCCCTGACCCAGCCAGGTCAGGTTACATTCACTTAAGGAAGGAGCACGGCATCTGACCTAGTAGCACAAGCTAGTCAGGACCAACTCACACCCACCCGCACCCACTCATATATTTATCTAATAATATTGGTAGAATTACCGACAATATGTTAAGTAAAAGGACACAAATGCAACTAATGTGACATTTTATTGTGGCAACGTTTCGCTCTCCAGCACATCGTAGATGTGGAACACTCCTACAGGCCTTCTATATTTCAACCTCCAGCAAAAATAGTTGTCTAACCTATTGTTATACTACCCAAGTATTTGTTTTATCACCTTTTACTCATGTGCATATTGATTGTTCTACCTTATTGTATTACTACTACTACTACTTATCACTACTACCTCGACCACCACTAGTATTTCACCTCACTTTGAGAGTATATAATAGCCCACTGTGTCCATGTAACGCTTGTAACGGCTTGAGAAAGCTCCTGGAGAGCGAAACGTTGCCACAATAAAATGTCACATTAGTTGCATTTGTGTCCTTTTACTTAATATATTTATCTAGCCTATTTTTAAAACTACACAACGTTTTAGCCTCTATAACTGTACTCGGGAGTTTGTTCCACTCATCGACAACTCTATTACCAAACCAATGCTTTCCTATATCCCTTCTGAATCTGAATTTATCCAACTTAAAGCCATTGCTAGAAGAAAGTCCGTGTTAAGTAAAAGGACACAAATGCAACTAATGTGACATTTTATTGTGGCAACGTTTCGCTCTCCATGAGCTTTTTCAAGCCGTTACGTAACGGCTTGAAAAAGCTCCTGGAGAGCGAAACGTTGCCACAATAAAATGTCACATTAGTTGCATTTGTGTCCTTTTACTTAACATATTGTCGGTAATTCTACCAATATTATTACAGAAGAAAGTCCGTTTAGCACGTGAGAAGGCAGTCTATGAAATGGGAAGGGTAGCCAAGACGGGAAAATGAATTATGAAGAGTGGAAATTTCTACTTCAAGGAACTGAGGATCACAAATGCGGAGAGCCTCTGCTGGCCTCTATATATACTTCTTCCTTCTCTTCTTTTTTGTTAGTGTGACTTTGTAAATGGTCCAAGTCGGACCGAAACGTCGTCGTAAGCTCCTCTCTTCTATGTGCGGGTTATTTGTGAATACTTCTTCTGATCGGCTTCAACTGAATACCTCTTCTGATCGGCTTCAACTGAATACCTCTTCTGATCGGCTTCAACTGAATACCTCTTCTGATCGGCTTCAACTGAATACCTCTTCTGATAGGCTTCAACTGAATACCTCTTCTGATAGGCTTCAACTGAATACCTCTTCTGATAGGCTTCAACTGAATACCTCTTCTGATAGGCTTCAACTGAATACCTCTTCTGATAGGCTTCAACTGAATACCTCTTCTGATAGGCTTCAACTGAATACCTCTTCTGATAGGCTTCAACTGAATACCTCTTCTGATAGGCTTCAACTGAATACCTCTTCTGATAGGCTTCAACTGAATACCTCTTCTGATAGGCTTCAACTGAATACCTCTTCTGATAGGCTTCAACTGAATACCTCTTCTGATAGGCTTCAACTGAATACCTCTTCTGATAGGCTTCAACTGAATACCTCTTCTGATAGGCTTCAACTGAATACCTCTTCTGATAGGCTTCAACTGAATACCTCTTCTGATAGGCTTCAACTGAATACCTCTTCTGATAGGCTTCAACTGAATACCTCTTCTGATAGGCTTCAACTGAATACCTCTTCTGATAGGCTTCAACTGAATACCTCTTCTGATAGGCTTCAACTGAATACCTCTTCTGATAGGCTTCAACTGAATACCTCTTCTGATAGGCTTCAACTGAATACCTCTTCTGATAGGCTTCAACTGAATACCTCTTCTGATAGGCTTCAACTGAATACCTCTTCTGATAGGCTTCAACTGAATACCTCTTCTGATAGGCTTCAACTGAATACCTCTTCTGATAGGCTTCAACTGAATACCTCTTCTGATAGGCTTCAACTGAATACCTCTTCTGATAGGCTTCAACTGAATACCTCTTCTGATAGGCTTCAACTGAATACCTCTTCTGATAGGCTTCAACTGAATACCTCTTCTGATAGGCTTCAACTGAATACCTCTTCTGATAGGCTTCAACTGAATACCTCTTCTGATAGGCTTCAACTGAATACCTCTTCTGATAGGCTTCAACTGAATACCTCTTCTGATAGGCTTCAACTGGAGAATATCTCCTGATCAGCTTCAGTATTTTAATGTGTGTCTTATTTAGCCTCTAATTTTCTAATTTTATTAATAAATTTTTGTAGAATCACAACTACTCTTCTGAACCAATAAATTATGCCATCCAGCCTGCACTGAGGTAGAGAGGAAACTGGATTTATGGGATACGGGAATATCTTTCGGGGTTCACGCTGTAACCAGATCATCTAGTCGTTATCACGGGGAAACGCTAAACCCAGTGGGGCCATAACAGCAACCTGGGGAAATGGGAGGCAATTAGGTTCGATCCAAGGGAAGGTTAGGTTCAATTCCCTGGATCACGAGTCCCTCACCGGCACCGAGGAAGCTCCCTCCGGTATTTACCACTGAAGACAAGAGGTTTTCATCTATTATTATTTTGGCTTTATACCCACATAGGTTAGGTCCCTTTTTGCAATGATGATAAGCGCTAAACCCACAAGTATCATACAGCGCAGCAAATAATAATATTAATAATAATAATGAGGATTCATCTGGAAAGAAATATAAAATGAATTTTTATTTAATCAGGGAGAAGCGCTTAAACCGTACGGGTCATATAGCGCCTGGGAAATGAGAGGCATTCAGGTTCTATACCAGGAAGAGGACAAGTCCACTACCTTGGATCAAGATTATATTTATAAAGGAGCGCTAAACCCGTAAAGAGGTTCACACAGCGCCTGAGGTGTGTTGTGGGGTTCTTTTCATAGATTTGGTAATATTAACAGACGATGAGCTTGGGTTTTGGTAGCGTTTAATGAGGCGTTGGATATATGGGAGCTGAGAGCCTATGCCTGTGTCCGTCTGTCCTGCACTGAGTCTGGATGGTAACTGACTACTAGGCCGTCCGGCGCTGAGGCATTCAAAAGGCAGGCCTATCATTGGCTAATGCCAGATCACATGGGCAGAGGTTGGAAATCACGTGAACAGCCGTGATGCAGCCGTTATAAGTACAACCCGTACAGCTCGGGCATGCTACGTATGGCGTCTCGACATACAACTATACAAACTAAGGGCAACAGGCAACAACTCTCAGCTGATTCTATACAATGTCAAAGTACACAACAGTTAACATTATACTTCACATGGATATTATCGTGACGGAATAATCTACATTACTATATGATGCATCATGATACATAGGAATTAATTAAATGAGCTCATTCTAGAAAATCATGATAAAAGAGATAAAAAAATAATTTGTTCGATCGAACTGTCTTCATGTGATCTACGAATTCTGAGGAAATAAATTACAAGAAGATAGTGATTAACAGACAAGGTAGATCTGGTGCACTCAAATCTATACTGTTAATTCTCAGAACTCGGAGAGAACGTGAACACAAAAAAAAATTTGAGTAATACTAAGTAGATATTATAACACACAGTTAAACGCTTACTACATATTTATCTATACAGGTTATTTACATTTAACCCCAACTCTGCTAGGGTGAGATTGATATAGGCTGTATAATTATCATCTCTGGGTGGATCAAACTCTGTTACAATAGGTAACTCAACTTCTAATTGAGGAGGATCTACACTGGTATCTACAAATGATACTTGAGGACTTCTCAACACTTGGCATATACATAGGGAATAACGACATTCAGGTTGATCTGACTGATCATTAGAGGTAGAGGGTACAGCAACAGGAGAATTATCAGATTCTGTCTCACTTGTCTGATTATTAGGGACTTCGTCATCATCATCGCATACTAACTTCATATGATCTAAATGCGATTCTTTAAACTGACCCGTGCTAATTTCTCTAACTTTATACTTTTGCCCTTGATATGTTCAACTACTCGATATGGGCCAACAAACTTTTGATCGAGTTTTGGCATTGCTGACGTTTTGTTAAAGTTGAACAACATGACTCTGGACCCTACTTGAACTTTAGTCGGTTTGGCTTTAGTATTAGTTACTCTAGTAAATTCTGCTGTTGACTTATGAAGTGTTTCTCGAATACGTCTGAAAACACTTTGAGCTAGACTGGTGCGAACTGCTACGAAATCATCTGGATTGTAAGTCGGTTTCGGATTGGAATATAACAGCTCATAAGGCAAACGCTTATCGACACCGTACAGTGCATAATGAGGGGTATCACCTATTGAAGCGTTAAAGGCAGAATTTATGGCACATTGAACATCAGGAATGACTTCATCCCAGGTTACACTATTGGGATTGATGGTAGCTCTCAAGACGTCAAGGACTTTCTTATACGTTCTTTCTGCTAACCCATTACTGGCAGGATGGTGCGGAACAATGGTTGATTTTGTAATCTTGTATAGTTTACACAAGTTTTCTAGGATCTCATTACAAAATTCACCTCCATTATCTGTTATGAGGGACTTAGGAGTGGTATGTCTGCAGATTATACGTTCCTTAAACGCTTTAGCTACTGTCTCGGCAGTCTTATCTGGGATAGGAACTAACTCACAATATCTGGTGAAATGATCGACCATCACACACAGATGTTTGTTTCCACTGAGGGAACATTGGAAGTTGGTCAACAGATCTAGTGCAACTCTTTCCCATGGCTCACTAGTAGTAGGAAAGATCTGGATTGGATTAGGACCCGTGACATTACCTTTATGTTTCATACAGACACTACATTTCTTGACATACTCAGTAATATCAGTTGCCATACGAGGCCAAAAATATTTCAATCTGGCTTGTTTCACAGAACGATCCATACCAGGATGTGCAACATCTGTTACATCGTGAACTAGCTGCAAGGCTACTTTCACTAGTGACTGTGGAATTACTAACTGGTATACTCTTCTACTAGGATTACCCAACTCGGTAGTGCGATACAGTAATTCTTGGTTCATAACAAAGCCACTAATGGGTGCTGGTTGCTTCACAGAGAGAATAAGATCTTCCTGGAGCAGGAATCGAACCACACCAGACCACAAGGGGTCTTGTCTTTGAGCAGTCTTTACATCCTCAGCACTAAATGGAGGATCGGCAGTTACTACACTGACATGACGCGACAAAGCATCAGCAACTACATTGGATTTGCGTAACTGTATAATTGCGTTCAGCCTTAGTAAGGACTCGGCTAGCAAATGCAAATAATCTCTTAAACTGAGTTTTCTTTATTCACTAAGAACTGGGAACACTTTCCTACTGAAGGAATGAACGGCACGGTGGAGTGGAAGGACTCTCCCCGGGTGAAATAGATAGCTCAATAACACAAAGTATGAGCAAAGGAGAACGACTCTCACTATCTCTTACTGCAGGTAATAATTACTCGACACACGACACTTTACTCTGCAAAGGACTTACTGTCAACTGGGATAATATCACGATTCCTTGGATCAAGAGCCCCTCACCAACGTCAAGGAACCTCCCTGGAGTATTTGTATTGATGAATGAAACACATGCAACACTGATGTGTCTCGTAGCTCAATTGGTAGCGCACTCAGCTCACACACCGAGGTCCGGGGGTCGATCCCCGGTACGGGTGGAAGCATTAGGACGTGTTTTCTTAAGACACCTGCTGTCCCTGTTCACCTAGCAGTAAAGTAGGTACCTGGGTGTTAATCGACTGTTGTGGGTGGCATCCTGTGGACAAAACTGACCTAATTTGCACGAAATGCTCTACATAACAAGGGACTTTCTATATAGTATTATGTCACTGATGTCACCTGTATACCTTGTATATGTACTTCTAGAAATTATTATTATATGATTACTTGGGTACTTTTTATTGCCAAAACCTTTCTCCTGCTCAGCAGGCTTCTATACTTGACTACACAGGTGCTTTTATGTTGAACAGAGTGGAGAGGTAATTTGAAGGTGTTCAGTCCCTTAGCTCTTGTAAGCTAATATGGCAAAATATGAGATTTATCGACGTTTATAGAGATTTCATCCACCAGGGACGAAATGCCTTAATAAAATGCAATAAACCGCATACTGTCTTGTTAACATACGTGTCAGCATATTCTACCACAGACATCTACTTAGTTTCTGCATAATCATAACCAAGCGCTAAACCCGTAAGGGTCATGCAGCGCTGCTTAGTTTCCCTATTCGACTTAATTAAGAAGCCTGCTGTGCAGGCGAAATATTTCAGCATTAAAGACATGTAGCACATGTCTCTTATTCATCAACTGAATGATTTATCAGGTCAAAGTGCTGAATGATCTATCAGGTCAAAGTGCTGAATGATCTATCAGGTCAAAGCGCCGAGTGATCTATCAGGTCAAAGTCCTGTGTGATCATTAAAAGTTTCCTCAGGAAAGGGATCAGAAGAATGCAACAGCACATAGCCCGAAACAGGAGAGATAACCACTGAACGAACTTTAGGCTCTTGTATCCCAACACATACTGGGGAAAACTGGGAGAGTAACACCTGGGGCTCTCCCCGATTACCCCTGAGGCCACGAATATTGCATTGTAAATAAGTCATTATTCACAAAGATAGGTATGCCAATAATGAGAAGCATAAAATCTACGCTCTAGTAGGGTCAGTGAAGTCAATTTGTGGAGGCAACGGAAAGCGTGTAAGCAAGGAGGTATTGAAATGCTGTGAAGGAAAAGATTGCTATGAGGGTTGTGAAAAATAAGAAGGGGCATAAGGAGGTGCACTGGTGTCCATCGAGGGTTTCGTCTCCGCAATATAGTCGGAGATAGCATCAAGTGTTTCAGAGGACAAGGAAGATGCCGATACCATGACTTCAGAGACAGGTGAGGTAGAGAAAGTAGAAATCAGGGAGACTATGGAGGGAACCAAAGAGATCTGAAAGGGGAGGGGAATATGTACCTGGAGAGATGTGCCGGCGGGGACAGAAGAGTCCTGCGATGGAACAGGAGAGGAAGGAGGCTGGAAGGGGACTGAGGAAGAAGTCTGGGGAGAACAGAAGAGGGGGACCACACAAGTGGGGAGTGAACCTCCACCTTCGTGTGAGAGTTAGAAAGGGAGCGAGAACTAGGCAGAAGCCAAGAATGAGAACTGTTGAGGAATTGTAAGCACCAGAGGAATGCGAAGACTTGGGCTTACGAGACAGGTTCAACTTCGCAGGTGCAGGCGTGCAAGGCCTCACAGACTGAGAAACTAGTGGGCGACATGAAGTAGAGGTAGGAAGAGGTAAGGAGGTGGGGGGTTTCAGAGGGTAAAACCGCAAAAGAATTAAAGATGGGGATGACCCCGGAAGACACAGCACCAGGGGAGCTGGGAGGCAGGGGGACCACCAAGGCTGTAGGTCTCCTAGCTACTCGAGAATAAGGAACACGAGGAAACAAACCATACCACGGGTGGGGTTCGAACCCGCGGGTTCGAACCCCACCCGTGGTATGGTTTGTTTGCAATCGTGTCATTACGATTTCGTGGGTCATGAACACGAGGAAGATTCCCTTGAAAGCGGAGCCGAGAGACAGCCATAGCATAAGTAAGGCTTTTGCTCTCCTTAATTATTATTATAATCAAAAGAAGCGCTAAACCACAAGGGTCATACAGCGGCGGAAAAAAGAAGGATGAGTTTCGTTGCATGATCAGCGGCACCACAGACCGGGCACTCCACCGCAGACCTGCAGTAATTAGCGGGATGTTCAAAGCGCCAACAATTTTGACGCTGTTGGGGTGTAGGGACCACTTTACGAACCCCTAGGCGATGTCCCACGATATAAACAGAGGACAGGAGTTCATGACAGTCAAAGGTTAAGCAAGTGATGTTACTGGGAAAGCACCTTCGCCCACGAGTGGGCAGGATATATGTATCCAATTTGAGAATCGGGTCCTGAAGAGCTAATTGCTCTAAAATATCGTCACCGAAAGACAGAAAATCACACTGTTAATGGTACGCTGTAAGAACACCATACCATTGCAAGAAATGAGAGTAGCGTGCTTGTGAACTGTGATAGGAACGTTATCATGGAAGTAAGATGGGAAAGATCATGAGCTTGGTCTGCATTCTGAACTGTAACGATTCGCACACCGCTCTGAAGAGTATGAAATGATATATTTTGGCCAATGTGTCGTAAAAGAGCTTTACCAATACTGTGGTCTGAAAGATAATCAGTTGGAGACGTCGATTGAAAGGAAAAGAATTTGGTCTACTGTGTACTTGTAAACATGGTGCATAAAAAAGTGGGTGTCATGTAGGTTGTTTCTGGGTGGAATGAGCAGAAATCGAAGAACTGTCGTCAACAAACTGTCTGGGAGGTTTAGGCATAGGACCGCGGGTGGCCTGACCTCAGGCAGGTGGGAGATTCGAAAACAGTTGCACTGTATTTGGGGAAGTCAGATGCATAGTTAAAGACGTACAAGAGACAGAGGCACTAGAAAAAACGGGCGGAGCCTTGGCGCCTGGAGCAGGTGAAGAAGCATCACCAGCAGGAGGTACAGGGGTATGGGAAAAGTCTGGAGAATGGTCCAATAACGAAGCCGGGTCAGAACAGGATGTGGTAACAAAAAGGGGCCTGGGAGTAGGAGGGAGGTCACGGAACGTAGACTCCATGATGGTGGTACTTCTTTATTATCATTTTAAGGATAAAAAAAGGAAAGAAAAAAAAGAAGAGGGACAGCGGAGGGACAGTTACTAGAAGGCATGAAAGGACCGTAAGTTCCCTCTCTCATCTAAGAGGACCTCATACCGCCAGCAGTGCAGATGCAGTGTGGAACCCATGCCATACCCTACCCTTCACGCCAGTAAACAAGCGCTCTGGGATAGTAACCTCACATCTGCAGAGCCACCTCGGCTCCGCAGATGTGAGGGCGGTAGGATACCCACCACAAAGCATACATCCTTCGGCTGCCACCTCCCAGAGCCGACAGGTAGCCTCTGGAGATACACCCGTTACCTGCAGGATACCCTGCCCCACCTCCTGGAAATCCGGGAAGGGAGCAGGGCGCCTCCAGATGATCCATATTCCACGGCAAACTACACCACTCCCGAGGAACCCCACAAGCGGGATGAACCCCGGCACACTTCCTCCTACCTAGAAACCATAATGCCAGAGTGGAGGACCCCAGAGGCTACAAACGGGATGGGGAACAGGAGGGAGGGGAGGGGAGGAATGGGGGGTAATTAGGTTCGGTCTGAGGAAGGAGACTAAAAGGTCTAATTCCTCAGACCAAGAGACTCTTCACCGCGCCAAGGAGCCCCCCTTGAAGAGGTCAGCGTGGCGGAATATGACCTTGGAAACATATCTAGCTTTTGTTCCCACTATATAAGTATCACAGAATAAGGTAGCAGCACGATCATGATGTATCCAATCTTGCTAAATATAAAAATTCGGTTATACAATCAATGTATAACCCATACAACTTTACCTCTTCCCCATGACTATAAATAATAATAATGTAGAGTGAACAAACGCCACTCATATAACAACACTTGCTTCCAAATGGAGGAGGTAGAATAGGTTGAGGAAGGGTGGGGTTTTCCCCATGGTTGAAGGCATGTGTTGAACAGCTGAGTGCCAACATGTGGGTGCTGGGATACAGCAGCCAAGAAAGTCAGGTGCTGCCGTTGCGGCTGGTCATTGAAGCACCTGTGTCGTCAGCTCAATCTCATCTCTCTCTGTCTCTCTCCCACATCATTGACGCACCAGTGCTGACACCCCCGACACACTACTCTATACTTTCATTTTGTGTGTAGCAGTGGCACAGCCACTTAGGGAAAAGGGTTAATGGGGCTAGAACACCCCTGATACAAATAATGTTTTTCAATTAATGGCTAATTTTCACTGTAGTATTATATTAACCAGAATTTTCACATAAATACTAAAAAAAAAATTTCTTTAAAACAATTTCTTAGATTTTTTTCATCATATTATGATTTCCACCCTATTGAAATCCTGGTGCCTCACAGACTGAAATCCTGGCTTAAGCCTCACAGACTGAAATCCTGGCTTAAGCCCCCAGATTGAAATCCTGGTTTAAGCCCCCAGATTGAAATCCTGGCTTAAGCCCCCAGATTGAAATCTTGGCTTAAGCCCCAGATTGAAATCTTGGCTTAAGCCCCCAGATTGAAATCTTGGCTTAAGGCCCCAGATTGAAATCCTGGCTTAAGCCCCCAGATTGAAATCTTGGTTTAAGCCCCAGATTGAAATCTTGGCTTAGGCCCCCAGATTGAAATCCTGGCTTAAGCCCCCAGATTGAAATCTTAGGCTTAAGCCCCCAGATTGAAATCTTAGGCTTAAGCCCCCAGATTGAAATCTTGGTTTAAGCCCCAGATTGAAATCTTGGCTTAGGCCCCCAGATTGAAATCCTGGCTTAAGCCCCCAGATTGAAATCTTAGGCTTAAGCCCCCAGATTGAAATCCTGGCTTAAGCCCCAACACTGAAATCGCCCCAACATTGAAATCCTGGGTAAAGCCCCAAGATTGAAATCCTAGCCGATGTTTAATTCCACAATACATTCCACCAATCTCACGTCTTCATTTTGTGATGTGGTCATTTAACACTACATGCTAGAAGGGGGTGCTAATATCAGAGGGAAGGAGCAATGAGGGCAAATATATGGGTAAATGAAAGAAATTATAGTTGATGCAGAAAAGTCAGCTTCAGCTCGTAGATCTGCATTAACTTTGAGAAAAAAAAAAGGGCAGACAGGTAAACTTATTAAGAAGGGAGAAATTCATGCTATTTGGCAGTTCCCCACAAGAGACTGATCTATGAAGCAGAAGAGGAGGCAGGAATAATGGAAAATGTGCTCCACTTGATCTAGGAATATCCAAACAAACAAAAAAGACAGTGGTGGTCCAGGAACAAGTGGTAGGATAGAAGAGCGCAACAAGTGGTTGCTCACAAGATTCCATGCTGGGACCAGTACAGTACTGTTCCTCTGTAACCTGTTACATAAAAACGTGATCGATTATTTTTAATAGGGTGAAAAACTTAGCTCTGGCACACCAACAGATGTTTAAGATGAGTTGCTTAATTACTGAGCGAATCATCATCTGACTAAGACTTGCATCAGGAGACACTTGTTTTTTTGAAAAACAAATCACAATAACTTATATAAAGCTATTTTATTTAATTAACACATCAGCCATTTCCCACCAAGGCAGGGTGACCCAAAAAAGAAGAAACACTTTCATTATCATTCACTCCATCACTGTTTTGCCAGAGGCATACCTACACTATAGTTAAAAAACTGCAACATCAATACCCCTCTTTCAGAGCAGAGCCTTAAGTCCGACTTGCCAGTTCCCCTGAATCCCTTCATAAATGTTACTTTATTCACACTCCAACAGCACATCAAGATATAAAGCTAATGAGAATAAATATGAGGGAAGTTGAGAAGACTACAAAGGTACCTGGAAAATCTGTGGGAATGGTCAGAAAGGTTATGGAAATTCACTAGCAAGTGCAAAGTTATGAATATCAGGGAGAACAGATAAAACCAAATACTAGAGGGACAGGCTACAAACCACAGAAAATGTATAGGACAGAGCAGTAAGCATAACACAAAACATATTATCCAAGATGCATATCAACCAAATCATTGTGACAGCATATGTTTGAGAAACTTAAGAATGGCTTTCAAATATATACAAGACCTCAAAGAGTCCTCTAGAACCCAGTAAATATCAGACCTATCAGTATGCAGTGCCATCATTGAGACCCCACCAGAGAATGCTTGTCCAGAAACTAGAGAAAGTCCAGAAGTTTGGTACAAGATTAGTCCCAGAGCTATAATGACCTACAGAAAGATTAAAGGAACTAACCCTAACAACGGCTGAATTAGAAAAAAAAGGTAATCTAATGAGGAAGATTCTTAATTGCAGTCTGTGCAGACTTGTCTTCAAGTTCACTACTATGAATATAATCACGTGAAAGCACTAAACCCATAAGAGTCACACAATACCTGGGGAATCAGAGGTAATTACAATAAGTTTAATAAAAAAAAAGAAAGGATAGTGTCTATTATTTGAATAAAGAGCCTTTAACTACCATCAAGGCATCCCTCCTGAAAGGTCATTGCCCTGAAAAGTAGAAGAGCCAGGGACCAGTGAAATGATTATTATTATTATTGTGGGGGAGCACTAAACCTATAGGGATTATACACCACCTGTGGGGGGAGAGGGTGGAAGGCATTCAGGCATGATTCAGGGAACTGGAGCACAGATACAATTCCCTAGATCAAGAGCCCCTCACCAGCATCAAGAAACCACCCTTGAGGGGACCAGTGATCTGAATGTGACGGACAATTGGATGTGAAAGATCAAAGGTCTGTATTATTTGTTACACACTTTGCAAGTCTCATATTACAATAAATGAGGAGACAGTTATTGTAGCAATATCATTGACAGGAGTGAGGAGTGCACAGAATTCAACATGCAAAATACTGATTCCATGAGTTGAAAATGTGCATAAGTACAGTGCACCCTCAGTTTTCGTTCACCTCCAAACTCGAACAATTATATAAGTGTATTTTCGTAAGTGCTTTTGTAAGTGTATTTTTGGGGGTCTGAAATGACTAATCTAATTAACATTTGTCCTTATGGGAACAAATTTGTTCGGTAACGGCACTCAAACAGCATTCTGGAACGAATTTTCAACGAAAACCGAGGGTCCACTGTACTATATACAATTAGAAATGTTCGAGGAAGAGCATGAGTTCATAGCAGATATGTGCTTGTTATTATTTTAGAAAATGCTGAAACTCTGTGGGTCATTTAGTGGTGTACAGTACTGTATATTAAAAGGGTTTTGGGGCTCTGGTGGTCTTGTGGCTAAAGCTCTCGCTTCACACGGCGAGGGCCTGGGTTCGATTCCCAGCCAGGGCAGAAACATTGGGCGTGTTTCTTTACACCTGTTGTCTATGTTCCCCATCAGTAAAATGGGTACCTGGGTGTTAGTCGACTGGTGTGAGTCGTATCCTGGGACACTGACCTAATCTGCCCGAAATGCTCAGCATAACAAGGGACTTTCTATATAGTAGTATGTCATTGATGTCAGCTAGGCCTGTATACCATGTACATGTACTTGTAGTAAATAAAGATATTATTATTATTAGTATTATTAAGTAACATTGAGGGCAATTATAAATGTGAAAGCAGTAAGTCATAGTTTGTGCAGTATACAGTGGACCCCCGAGTTTCGTAAAAACTTCACTCCTGAAGTCTGCTCAAGTGCCATTACTGAACGAATTTACTCCCTTAAGGAAAAATTTCACATAGGTTAGTCTATTTCAGACCCCCAAAAATACTTTTCCACAAGCACTTACAATATTATACTTAAATAAATGTACGATTTCCGGGGTTTACGAAACTCGGGGGTCCACTGTATTAGTTTGTTAAAATGATATGAAGTACATAGTGAATCTGAAAAAAATGTCCCCTAAGTCTTTACAGACATCCATCGATTATAAAACACATACCTAAATAAGTAAAACCGGAGCTTAACGTATATTATTTACATGTAATTCAGCCAGTAGTGTGCTTCATAACAAAAGCTGTGGACTTTCCACAAATGTCCATCGATGAGGTGTGTGCGCTCTGTCCAATCTGCAGAACATCCTCTTATAATGATCACTGTCAATAAAGTAGGGTGAAATTCTCACATCCTGCTGAAACTTGTACACATTGCTACTTGTCTATAGGGCCTATCAGGATCATCACGTCTGTATTCCACAGCTTCCATACTCACCAAAGTAATGGATGCTCACCAATGAGTTGCAACTAGAGAGGCAGCCTCAACTTCTATACAGGTGAAAATAAATACATGTACTAGTACAGTTTACACTTCCATATATGGTAAACACATGGAAAGTGGGAGTGTTAAAAGCCTCCACAGCATCAGTTAGCCATACTTTGGTGCAGAAAGCCCCAACTATCTCAAGCCATGTGTTCTAATTCATGTTGCTACATATACTCCAATATATTTCGGTAAGTATCCAGATTTATTTCCTCTCTAGTTAACATATTTATTGCTGGAACTAAATTACTGAAAACATCGTAGCCCCAGTATGTTTAGGCATGAAATACATACACAAACACAAGCTGTATATCACTATGCTCAATACTCTGTGGCCCCAGAGTTATATTTAACATTGTCTAATAATACAGTTGAGTATAATGACAGTCACACTATAAATAACTGTTGTTTACCTGAATACATTATATTATACAAATCACTGTTAAAATGATTTAACGCTCTCTAAGCACCATATATACTGTAATATTATAAAAACAAAGTCTAAATTTGTCAGAATTTTTTACTTTTGCTTTAATTATTAGCACGTTTTAGTTTGATATGATGTACAATGGAACCTCAGTTGTCGAACTTAATTCGTTCCAGATGTCGGTTCAACAATCAAACCAATTTTTCCCATAAAGAATAATGTAAACAGAATTAAACCATTCCAGACCAAAAATGACAATACTGTACTATAATAATTTATTAATAATAATGTACTAACTACTACATGAAACAATGTATAAAATTATACAGCACAGAAACTGTAAAAATAAATACTAAATGAAAATTTAACTGAAATATTGTACAGTAAATGAAAATTTAACTACCTCTCACCTGTCAGAAGAAAGCTAATGGCAAAATTCTAGTGGCTTCAAATCTTGCGGGAGAAAGCTGGTAGGCCTACATGTAAAAGAATGGGTCTGCATGGTCATTGTGTGCAGTATAAAGAAAATCCTGCAGCACACAGTGCATAATGAGAAAAAACTGTGACCGTGTTTTTGGTTTAAAACAGCAACTTTGCAGTGTATTTTTGTATGGTATTTATGGTTGTATTTCGTTTTCTTGGTATTATTTGATAGAATGGAAGATATATTACATAAATAGAGATGATTTTCAATGGTTTAAAGAATAAAAGTAGCTTGAAATTGAGCTCAAAATAGAGAAACTGATTGTTCAAGAGTAAACAAATCACATCACGCGTCCAATACACGTCAAATGGTGGGTCTAATATGCATTCACATATGCGCTGATATTTATACAATTATGCATTAGTCTGAATAACAGTAAATCTTCTATTTTTGTGTGAACAAAAATTCAAAATGAAAAGCAAGCGTAATATAAGAGAGGCTTTGAGACATGTCTAGTGAACAGATAAAATGTTATTTTAGTGCCAGGAATGTCTGCATTGTTTATGCTGGACCCTATTTTGAAATTGGCCTTTCTTGAATTTTGTGAGAAATTGTCCAAATTAACAATTTTAGATCACTTTATTGGGTAGTTGAAATAGGTAAATGGGCAGTTTCTTGTACTCAGTCGATAGAATAAAAGGAGTTCTAGCAAAATATCTGAGTTTTGCCTAGTGGAACAATGGAATTGGCCCAAAATAAGGCTCAAAGTGGGCAAAAATCACCGATGCGTAAATATCGCCGAGACCGCTAGCTTCGTGATAGTGTAATTCCATACGTTTTCCATCAAATTTCATACTTTTGATTTTATTACCTTCACAAGATGCACAGCAAGAGCTCAAGAGATGTTTACAGTATGCACGTTAGTCGCTATACTGACAGAGACCCATGCTGTGGACTCTTGTCTGGTGATCACGTGATCCGAGCATTGTCGGTCGACAACCAAGACCACACATGAAAACCAGGACCGAATTCCTTGTTCGAAAACTAGTCCGTTCAACAACTGAGGTTCCACTGTATTAGTATGTGATATTATATGACATTTCATTCTAAAGTTGAAATATTCTAGGACAAACAGCAATGTCATTCAAATATTTTTTTCAATTTGTGGGTTAATTGTGAACTGATTCAGCCTATGGCTGAATCAGTATTGTGGCCTTTTCCTTACATGATGTTACAGCATACTATGTAGTAATAGTACAGAACTTTGCAAATCAGTAACATGGTGGGTGGTCAGCTCCAAGTCCCTACTCACCTGAACTAAGTTTTAGTTACCAAGAGGGAAGGGTATGAAAAACAACTTATGCTGCTGGTCCTTTAGCTCCCTCACTGAACTCATTTTAGCTCATGTCCGAGCTATGCTACACACAACAAAAATAGCCATACATTTGCAGTCAGAATAGGTAAAAAAAAAAAAGTCACCCTGGTTTACTACATACAGTATTACCACATTCATAAGGCGCTAAACCCATAGGGGTCCTACAGTGCTTGGGAAAGGGGAGGTAATCGGGACTGATCTAAGGAATAGGGAATATCACTCAAATTCCTTGGATCAAGAGTCCACAATTATGTTGAGCAAGAGTTGTTGACCACTAGTTTCATAAAGAATCCAGAGATTTATAGGTGCAGAATTAGTTAAGGTAGTGGTACACATTTTGCAAGAGGCATCAGTGTAATGGCATTCAGAGTAGAAGGGCTAGCTAAAATAAGAGGTTACTGGGTAAAAAATCAATTTAAAAGTCAAATCTGATTTAGTTCAACTTCTGGGTAAGGTTCCTGCACCATACTCAAAAGATTAGCTCTTTAAACAGAGCAACTAAATTAATATTAAGTAAGGAAAATATTGAAAAAACATTAGTCTATACCTTTCATTGGGAATTACATTTATTAAAAAAACATTAAAAATCAGACAAACGATGGCACAATAATATAAATAATTATAAGTGGCACTATACTAAATACAACAATTATCTTCATTCCTTAATATCACTCTTAAGCACCCTGTTTTCCCTTTCATGTGGTTAATCCTTTATAACGTTCCTATACTCTACATTTTACATGTATATTTATTATTCAAGTTAAATTTATAAATAACAGAAAATATATATCAGCATGTAAAAGATCATGATACCTAATTTAAAAGTAATGATACATAATGATTTTTATCTCCCTATAATTTTCACCCAAATTTTAAAGCTATAAGAATTAACTTCTTTAGCATGAGCAAGGTAAGCAATTAGAGGAAGGGAATGGTACAGGCAATCCCAGTCAAATTCAAATATGTATACACATGTATGTGAAAAACTAAACCGATGGTTAATTCATTCACTGTCACAACTCTTAAAATTGAAAGTCCCATCATTGGTATGATCAAAAGAGTAAATAAATAAACAGAATAGCAGAGAATCTATTTCTAAAAGTAATGACACCAAAAATATAAAATTTTATGGAAAACATATGGAATTGTGCAGGCATGAAGTTTGAGATCTAGGAACATTTTATGCGACTTGAGATTTTGCCCAAGTTTAGGTAAATTCCATTGCTCAAACCAACCCAGGTCCTGGCTATTTTGCTAGGATGCCAATCAGTACTATCAAATGAGCACAAGAAACTGCCTATTCAACTATCAGAAATATCCTATAAAGCACCCAGAAGTCTGTAATTTGGCCAATTCTACAGTAAACTTAAGAAATTTAAATTTAAAAAACAGGGTCCAAAATAAACACTGTTTATTAACTATATTCCCAGGCAACTCTTATATGATACTTGCCATCCATTTCGAATCCATCATCATACACACACACAAAAAAATCAAAGTTTTACCCGATTTTTTGGCTAATAAAATATAACCAAGAATGATTGGTCATGGTTAAGGTCATCTAAATAATTGAAGCAGACCTACTAAATGCCCATAAAACAGACCTGGGGTGGCAGGGAGGCCCCTACCCTTCCTCAGGAAAATAAAAAAAATAATTTTCCCACTACTTTGAGTCCTATTTCAGGCCACTTCTGGTCAAGAACCAACCATTTCACAAGTATGTCTTTCATTCTATCAATTGATGCCAAGAAATAGCCAATAAAACCCTGATAACCATCCTAGAAAGCACCTCCAAGTAGCTATTGTGGTCCATCATTTACACCCATTGTACAGACCTATTCTTTGATATCTAGGCCAAAATTTACCAATCACAACACATATGAGGGTACTACAATTAAGAAGTACATCTACGTAAGCGACATTGGCCTCAATGATGTAGATCTGTGTGTGAGAGAATGCAACTTCTCTCTAATCCCTCCTGGGAAGCTAAGGACTTAATAAGAGTGGAAACAATCCAAATGAGGCTTGGCTCAATGCTGCCAAGCTGAAAAAATTTGCCATATATTCTATAACATTAATGCAACAAATATTACCTTAGTCTCTTGCTTTACTCTCGTTAATTTTGATGTAGGTAAAACTTAAATGAACTACCTCTTAAGGGTTTCAGTATAATCTTTGAATGCTACTATTAGGTCTTCTCCCCTTCAGTGTGCAAAAGTGTAAGTTTAAGATTTTTCTTATCAGGTTCTACACGTGCAACCTGCATAAAAAAAAAGCAACTTTTTGAATATAGATAAATGTACAGTACTGTATATCTAAGAAACTCAAGAGTAACTCATTATATTGTAGAAGACTCAGTACTATATGCATCTATTAATTAAAAGTTCTCCTTTGCACATAATATTTAACAAAAATGCCCACTTCAAAAATACTGCAATCACATTTTTTATTATAGGTCTTTTTGTTCCTTGTACGTACATTAATCAAAATGTAGTTATTCTTACATACAGCCTGGATGATTAGGCCCTGATCCACCATGAGGCCTAGTCATGGCCTGGCCCCAGGGGTATTGACCCCAGGTACCCCAGGTACCTGGAGTCTACCTGGAGGGTAGACTCCAGGTACAGTACTTCCTAATTTTGTTTTATAAATAAACTGAATTTAGGTAATTAGCAATTGATGAAAATTTTGCACAGCATAATAATGCCATAGGCTTCTTTTTTTCTTCCAAGACCACTATCCATGAAAAGGATTGTAATGCAAAGATATACACTCCTTTTCATATATTGTTCTGTACATACAACATTATATTTTCTGTCATGTAAGACACATAGGTATGATAGATGCAACCTGATTTTAGTAGTTAAAACAACAATAATTTTAGGGCATATTTGTACAGTTGTCCCTACAAATTCACCAGGGTTATGTTCTTAGAGGTTCTGTGAAGCTTAAAACCACGATTAATACAAAATTATGTCTGTGTAACATATCTTGTTTCACATTTAGGTTCATTCTGTGTTTCAGAGACCACATATCTGTAATACTGTACAAGAAATAATGACCAGAACAGAGAGAGATTTGGGTGTGGGAAAGCCATTGATCCAGAAAAACTTTGATAAGTGAATCCATTGCAGGTTGACTATCAGCAAAAGTTTTGCATAATTGAAATCTGCAAATAAGGAAGCTTGTGAATTTGTAGACAACTACAGTGGACCCCCGGAGTTCGTACTGCTCCAAACTCGAACAATTATGTAAGTGTATTTTTGTAAGTGCTTTTGTAAGTGTATTTTTGGGGGTCTAAAAGGACTAATCTAATTTACATTATTCCTTATGGGAACAAATTCGTTCGGTAACGGCACTTGAGCAGCATTCTGGAACGAATTAATGACGAACTCCGGGGGTCCACTGTATATTTAAAATTCATTGTCACCACCATTACAGTACTACTGAGGACACTAAACAGGAAAACTGAGAGGCATAAAGTAAGGGAGTTTGTTGAGAGGAAAATTAAAATACTGAATTCGTCAGTATTAATACCAGTAAGCACTACATTTTTGCTCCCTCATTCCAGCTCAAAACAAATTAGTATAGTTCAGATGTGTGGTTTGAGGTTGTGGCATGTTATGAATGTGAAGTGTGGTGGCAAGGTGACCCATTTGGGTTTAAGAAATAAACTGATTTTATTGTTATGATTA
This sequence comes from Cherax destructor, assembly GCA_009830355.1. Lineage (NCBI taxonomy): Eukaryota > Metazoa > Arthropoda > Malacostraca > Decapoda > Parastacidae > Cherax > Cherax destructor. The sequence continues at coordinate 519,456 of WNWK01000230.1, read as the reverse complement.
CTGGAAAGAGTGGTGGAAGGTGGTGACATGTTGTGAAGAGTGGTGACATGTGAAAAGTGGTGACATGTTGTGAAGGGTGGTGTCATGTGAAGAGTGGTGACATGTTGTGAAGAGTGGTGACATGTTGTGAAGAGTGGTGACATGTTGTGAAGAGTGGTGACATGTTGTGAAAGTGGTGACATGTTGTGAAGGGTGGTGTGTCATGTTGTGAAGAGTGGGGTCATGTTGTGAAAAGTTGTGACATGTTGTGAAGAGTGATATGTTGTGAAGGGTGGTGACATGTTGTGAAGGGTGGTGTCATGTTGTGAAGAATAGGTGTTGGTGGTATGCCGAGATGAGCAGTGGATGGTGGTGGTATATTGTGAATAACAATGGATGATGGTGGCATATTGTGATGAGTAGTGAATGGTGGCATGTTGTGAGGAGCAGTGGTGTTTTGTGACAACTGGAAGGTGGGTGTTGTGATAGTGTACCTATCAGCCTGATACCAGGAACACTGCCAACTGCCTCTATTACAAATAAAAATCACTGTTGTATGGTAATGTAAATTTATACATTAATATGCAGAAGAGCCGTGGGATAACAGAAAGATGGGCGGCCTGGAACATATGTTTATGTTCTGGTGTTCACTGCATCATCTAGATCCACAATAAGCCTCTACTATTGTGATGTGAAACATATTTCAACTAACTTCAAAAAAGGACTTTCATTTTTTTAGCAATATTTTTTGCTTTGGCTACATTTGACTCTGGTGGATTTTTTTTTAAACTGCACTTTATGACAGAAAATAAAGTCAAATCAATGGGAAAAAATACTGCAGCTAGAAAACAGATTTATATTTATTTAATAATCCATTTGTCACATTTATATACACTTTTAACACACATCTTATCATTAAAATGGTGAGTTATATTGTGCATTTACCAAGTTATCAACACCTGTAATAAAGTTATCAGTGTGTGGAATAAAAATTATAATACTGTACTGTTGCCGGAGCAATTCACAATGAACCCATCAACTGGAGATGGAAACGTTACCTAGATTCATCTCCCATGTATGGGGTACTATAGTTGTGAATTATTACCATTTTATTAGACAGGATACAGTGTAATGTGTTTAGCTTTCATAAAATTACTGTTATATCAATGATTCAGAACAGCTACTGTATCAACAGTATAACTCAGCTTGTTGGTGTATAAGAATAATAAATCAAATGCCCCAGGAGTATGGATATGAATGCTAGACACCTGTAAGAAGAGACTAAAACAATTTGCCATTTGTGTATTAGAGAAATGGAGGAAAGTGTGATTTCAGATAACCATGCAATGAGGAGAGGACCTGGTTCATTCCTAGTTCCTCATCAGACTGGGTTAAAGAAATATGGTGACATACCTTTGACTGGTTTTCAGGGTTTTTCCACCCTTATTGATTGGCCTTTTCAATCAGGCTATTGCTGTTAGCAAACCTGTTGGCCCACATAGTTATGACAACCTAGTTGATCTGGTACTTGGCAGGATGACTGGGTGAGAGAAGAACAGTGAGGATAACTTGATGATAGATGTGAAGTGTGATAAGGATGACTTGGTGATAAAAGTGTGGTGCAGATGGATGGATGGAGGGAGAAGTGTGGTGAGAATAAATGTGGTGATGAAAGGTATAGGCAAGCTTGCTTGTAAAGTCAAAATGACCACGGAGGAGGACTCGACCAGCAGCAGAAGCAAAATGCAGGCAAACTCTCAGAGGCAACTAGAATGAAATTTTGTACTTACATAGCACTTCTGACCCTTCAAGGAAAGTCATTTGAGACTGAAGGGCTCTAGATCCAAGGAATTGAAGCAACCTTCCCCTTTCTTGGATTAAACCAGATTAATACCAAGCCCTGCATGGACCCTATGACTTTAATGCTTCCCCATGAGTATATAATAATAATAATAATAATAATAATAATAATATGGAATATGTACTTGGACATATGAGGTAATTCAGTGCTTTTGTCAATAATAATGTCTAAGGAAATTAGTATTAAAGATGAATGTTTATGTTTATTCTGCTGCTGCTGTGAAATAGAAAAAAGGTATACACGTAGTACATGTATTCAGAATATAGTCCAAAAAATATATAGTATATAAGAAAATTACCAGCTTTAAAAAAAGGCTGTTCCTCACCACATGTCAGGTTGTATGAATAATACTACATAAGAAATAAAACTGACGACACTTTCAGCTACACAACTTAACAATTAAGACTGTGATAACACACTGATTTATGTTGCAAACACGTCTTTGGTACAGCATTTACATGTTCGCCTTCCTATACTGCAGTTACATGTTGAGTTTTGCATCATATAAAAACTGTAGATTGTTTTCCCTAACTAATGTTAACTAAACAGTCTGACATATATAATGTCTCATGAAACCCTTTATCTACAATACTTTCCAAAGATTAGAACATTTACACATGTAATTATTTAGCAACATAATGTACCATGATGTATAGTATATACAAACAAAAAGGATAATGTGAGCTGCTTCATCATAGTACATTAGCAGCTAATATTTAAGCTACTGATTCTATACTTAGTTGTGTTAATATTTTACACATTTGGCTCATTCTCTCCATTCCACATTCTTCCTTAAAGAATCAATGTAAATAAAAGTTTGAGATCTTTTACAGCCTCACTTAACATTTATCTAAGAAGGTACTCCCATAATCCTTAGCTGTACCTTTGCAACAAGCATTAAGTCAAAGGGAAACCTGAGTTATGTTAGGCTTTTGCTATTTCATTATCTGGTTATCCTGGGATAAAACTCTGAACAAAATTGTATATACAGTAGTATCTATTGATATGAATAGATAAAAAGAGATGAATGACAACACAAAAGATGGGGTACAGTAAACCCTCTTATAAAATGATTTTGTCTATATGCAATTGATAAAGTACCTTCATTTTGGCATAGTGACTGAAAAAGCCTTGATAATTTGCTTTGTAAGCATGGAAGCATCAAGTTACATGAAAAATCTTGGTAGTCTGCTACCCAGAGGGTTAAGTGTTTGGAGGCATTGCCACCCATGCTACATAAAGTTGCTTACTTGGAGAGTCATGTGCCTTACTCAGTATATTTATCAAAGGATTCTGGATATTTTCATCACCCCTGCTTGTCCCTGGATATTAACCATAGCACTCAAGAGGAATACCAGTGATGCTGAAGTTCCAAGAAGTGGTAATCTCTGATGGTATTGAAGAAAGTGTTAAGTGTTAAGTTTAGAAACACTTCAAGGTATTGCATGTGTGATGTGATGCAGACTGCCTAAACTTTTGATCTGAGAGAATCCACCATCCATACAGTTAACCCCTTCGGGGTTATGGTCGTACAAGTACGTTTTACGGACTGTGGTTATTGACATACTAGTACTCCTAAATTCTAGCGCCCTCAAATCAAGCAGAAACAGGCTGTTAAGCCTAGATGTGATAGAATGGGTCTGTGCGGTCAGTGTGTGCAGTATAAAAAAATTCCTGCACCACACAGTGCATAATGAGGATAAAAAACTCTGACCGTGTTTTTGGTTTAAAACAGCGACTTTGCAGTCTATTTTCGTATGGTATTTATGCATGTATTCTCGTTTTCTTAGTCTCATTTTATAGAATAGATGATATATTACAGAAATAGAGATAATTATGACTGGTTTCACAATGACAAGTACCTTGAAACTGAGCGCAAAGTAGCGAAAATGTTCGATTTTGGCCGATGTTCAGGAGTAAACAAATCACACCATGCGTCCAATACACATCAACTGGAGAGTCTAATATTCTTGCACAAGTTCACTGATATTATTTATACCATTTTTACAGTGATGCAGTTGTATACATAACAGTAAATCTTCTATTTTTTGTGAGAATAAAAATTCAAAATGGAAAGCAAAAGTAATGTAAGAGGGGCCTGGAGACATGACTAATGAACAGAGAAGATGTTATTTTAGTGCCAGGAATGTCTGCCTTGTTTATTCTGGACCCTATTTTGAAATTGGCACAAGTGCACTGATATTATTTATACCATTTTTACAGTGATGCAGTTGTATACATAACAGTAAATCTTCTATTTTTTGTGAGAATAAAAATTCAAAATGGAAAGCAAAAGTAATGTAAGAGGGGCCTGGAGACATGACTAATGAACAGAGAAGATGTTATTTTAGTGCCAGGAATGTCTGCCTTGTTTATTCTGGACCCTATTTTGAAATTGGCATCGTTTGAAATTTGTGTGAAATTGGCCAAATTGCCATTTTCTGACCACTATTTTGGGTAGTTGACTCAATCGATAGAAGAAATGGAATTCTAGCGAAATAGCTATAATTTTAGTAGACTGAAACATTGGAATGTGCCGAAAATAGGGCTCAAAGTGGGCGAAATCGCCGATGCGTAAATGTCATGGCTACCGCTAACTTCGCGAAAGCATAATTC